>VNJQ01002076.1:0-48367 GCA_008042515.1 Drosophila truncata
ACAATCAGAAAAAAATAAAAAAATTCATAACTTCGCTGTTTTTTAACATATTTTCATCAAATTTGAGATTTTGCCACTTAATATTCTTTCAGAATTTTAGTTTTAATTTCATGAAAATCGGCCGACTATATCCTATAGCTGCCATAGGAACAATCAGGAAAATAATAGAAAATATCCTAACTTCGCTGTTTCTCAACTTATTTTCATCAAATTTGAGATTTGGCCACTTAATATTGTTTGAGAATCTTAGTTTTAATTTCATGAAAATTAGACAACTATATCCTATAGCTGCCATAGGAACAATCAGGGTAATAATAAAAAATTCAGAGTTTCGCTATTTTTCAAAATATTTTAATCAAATTTGGGAATTGACCACTTATTATTATTTCAGAATTTCGACTTTAATTTTATAGTTCAATTGCAATCTGCAAGGGTATATAAACTTCGGCGAACCGAAGTTAGCTTCCTTTCTTGTTTACCTTGTGGTCTGTTTTTGCTCTTTAATCGATAATCAAATGATAAATAAATAAATCGATATATCTCTCATATAATTTCCATTCCAACATTGATTGGCAGGTACTATTTGAGATCTTTATTGTACTCTGAATATCTGTATAATAGGATTTATTATAGAACAAACTATATACTGAGAACTTCTTTGAATTTCCTCTACAATCCTCACTCAATTTGCCTTCGTTTGCCTCTTGAATTCACAAATGGATAGTTCTGCTCTGGATTCACAGAAATATTTTGGAGAGGCAATGGATTGCATACAAATTTAGCATTTGCAGCCCCTCCATCAACTCAGAATTCCACCACTACTCTCCGAATTTTTCATCCTTTTTCCGGGCATATTTTTCATGCTCGAATCAGATGATCTGTTCTCTGTTATGTGGGAAATTCCAATGCATTTTTGCAAATAAAGCTGCGCGTGCTCTCTTAATAAACGAAACAATTTAAAGGGAAACAACGGCTGAGAGGCGAGAAGAACTGAATCGTGTCAAAAAACAAAGTGACTGAACAATTGGCAATCCCTCCCCATAACATTCTCTCAATAAAATTCATAGTTTCCACAGACAAAAAGTACTGAAAGAGGCGATGCCCGGCGAACTATGAAAAGTTTTCCAGCTTTTCCATTAAATGAAGCCCGCGTAAGCTCTGAATAAATTACCTTAGAGTGCACATTAAATTATTATGCATTTTTCTTTTTATGGCATTGCAATAATGGTTATATGGTTCATCAATGTTTTTACCTGAATAGTTGGGGAATAGTTGGAGAGCGATGACAAAAAGACCGCAGTTTAAAAATTATATTTTATTTCTGAAACTTAAACTCCTTTACTAGTAATAACTTTAAAATTGTATCTAATATATTTTATATAAAATTAACATCCATCCTGTACTTGAACACAAGAAAAACTCCACCCAAGTCTATTTATTATTTATATACAAAAATCTGTCAACTGCAGAAGAAGTCCAATTAAAGTTAATTAAACATCACAGAGTCGAGTTATTTGCTGATGCTTTTCCTAATCCGGTCTCCCCTCTAAGGCTTTTCTTATTGTTTTTCCCCAAAACTCTCTCCTTTATATATTTTAGCTGTATTTTCCATTCTTTCCCCTACAAAACCATCCATCAAAATACTCTTAATCGGCACATCGGTCAGTCGGTTATTTACCCAGTAAGTTGACTAAACTTTTGGCTTCTGCCCGGGACATTAGTCAAAATGTTAACTAAATCTGCCTTCAATTGTTTAACTGCAACTGGCAGCGGTCAGAGATGGCCAATGGGGGAAAAGGAGAAGCATTTATCCTTCATTAAATTTGGCATAAAAAAAGCAACACGAAACGTTTATAAATCATCGGATTAAAAAAAGAAGACCGAGGAAAAGTAAATAAAAGGGGTACACAGCTCACATTTATTGGTATTAGCCCCGAAGTTGTCGACATCTCCTGAAATTGGCCCTAGTCTGGGCTCATTAATCTTAGTTGACCATTGAGCCAGGCTACCCAGGATCCACTATATATATCCTACACATAAAGAAATGTAAAGCAGCGAAAGAACACAATTTTCACTGTTAAAATAGTTGTGATATTGTGATATTAAGTTATAAAGAAAAGAAAGGAAAAAAGACACTGGATTTTAATCCAATTTGAAACACCCAAATATACAACCTATTTAATAAATATTTAATAAAAACAAAATAATATAAAAAATTCTGAAAACTTGGAAGCTTTTTCTACTATTAAAAACCAAAACAAACTTTGGAATTATCAGAACTTGACAGTTTTAGCTATTTTCTCAGTGTGCCTAGCGCCACCAGCTGACCTTAACCCCTTGCTGCCGGTGCTGCTGGCTGGCATCGCTTTACCCGCCCTCGGCACTCGTCACTCCTGAGACTGCCACTCACTCAGAGCTCAACACAATTTTAATTCATTTTAATTTGTTGCCTGTTTGTCTTTTTGACTGAGCTTTGGCTTCGGCACCTCTCTGTGCGGATTCCCTGGTAATTCATATCCTTGTTGAGGACTCCCCTCCCGCTAAGGGTCCTTTACTCTTTAAGTTTGTTTAAGCAGCCGTAAGTTTTTCATTTTTCTTAAGAATTTTACGACTCCCCGCACTTTCACCATGGTAATGAGGGCAGACAGAGCGAGGTCATTCGTCGAGAAGAAAGTAAAAAGTTCGAAAGTCATTACAGAAATGATTTCTTGGCTGGCTACTGATTATATCAATCAGAAGTTTTTTAAGGGGAAAGGAAATCCCATTTTCTTGGACTCTTAAGATATGAGATTGAATGTTTGAGGGGAAAAACGGAAAAATAAATGTGGGAAAGTGAAAACTGAGAGAAAGAAGGGAACTGCATGTGTAGGTAGGGAATCAGTAATGTTCTTCTCCGCCAAACTGCATATGTATAAGTTATATATTTTGATATATATTTATTTATTAGGCTAAGTAATTGATATTTGTGTGTTGACGGCACGTGTTTCGCTCAAGCTGTTCATCAATCAAGCCATCAAAGAGGCCAATCAATCGAAACTGGCCAAAGTCTAGGACTATAGAACACTATAGAAAGGAATAAGCCATTGGATACTAACTAATTTTGTAGTTCATTCAACGCAATCAATTTATTGAGGGGTCAATTCTATATAATTTGAAACAATAAAAAACAGACCTTCTATTGAAGTTTTTTATCATTAAATTGGTTACTTAAATCTCTTATTCCTTAACCAAGATTTTATTTGTTTTTCACACACTTTGGGCAATTTTCCATTTAGGTTTTTTGTGGTTGCTCTGACTTATTTTATCTTATTTGTTTTTATTCTAGAAACTTGTTCATTTCCAGGGTTTATCCAGATAAAGCCAAAGAAATATAGTGGCTGTGGGAATGAGATTAGGAATCGGAATTGTTTTTGTAATTATTTGAGGTCAGTTTTTTGTGTGTCTCTTCCCTTTTCCTTTCTTTTCTCTCACCAAAACATCGTCTCCCTTTGGCTTCTCCTTTACCCTCCTATTTCAAACCATTTCTATTTTAAGGACATTGTCTTTATGCCCCGCGGGATCTCGCCTAGGATAGTTAAATAGGAACATAAGAAAGTTGTTTAATTGTTGTAAATACAATTCTGGATTTTAATGCAAAAATGGGATGCCATTTGAAATTACTATAATTATTAAACAACAAGAAAGGAAGCTAACTTCGGCTCGCCGAAGTTTATATACCCTTGCAGATTGCAATTGAACTATAAAATTAAAATCGAAATTCTGAAATAATAATAAGAGGCCAAGTCCTTAGCTTGATTAAAACAGCGAAATTAGGATTTGTTCTATTATTTCCCTGATTGTTCCTATGGCAGCTATAGGATATAGTCGGCCGATTTTCATGAAATTAAAACTAAAATTCTGAAAAATTATTAAGTGGCCAAATCTCAAATTTGATGAAAATATGTTAAGAAGCTGCGAAGTTATGTTTTTTTTTTTATTATTTTCCTGATTGTTCCAATGACAGCTATAGGATATAGTCGTCCGATAGCTTTAAAACTGAGGAACTAGTTTGCGTAGAAACGGACAGACAGACAGACAGACAGACAGACGGACAGACGGACATGGCTAGATCGACTCGGCTGTTGATGCTGATCAGGAAAATATATACTTTATAGGGTAGGAGATGTCTCCTTCACTGCGTTGCAAATTTCTGACTGAAATTATAATACCCTGCAAGGGTATAAAAACAAAAATAATCATAACAAGAAAGGAAGCTAACTTCGGCTCGCCGAAGTTTATATACCCTTGCAGATTGCAATTGAAGAATAAAATTAAAAACGAAATTCTAAAATTTCTAAAACGAATCTCAAATTTGATGAAAATATGTTGAGAAACAACTGAGATATGATTATTTTATTATTTCTCTGATTGTTCCTATGGCAGCTATAGGATATAGTTGTCCGATTTTCATGAAATTTAAAGCGAAATTTTGGAATAATATTAAGTGACTAAATCTCAAGTTTAATGAAAATATGTTAAGAAACATCGAAGTTAGGATTTTCTCTATTATTTTCCTGATTGTTCCTATGGCAGCTACAGGATATAGTCGTCCGATTTTCATGAAATTTAAATCCAAATTTTGGAATAATGATTAATGGGCAAATATCAAAATTGGTGAAAATATATTGAAAACTGACAAAGTTATAATTTTTTTTCGAAAAATGTACCGATCGTTCCTATGGCAGCTATATGATATAGTCGTCCAATCCGGCCCGTTCCGACTTATGTAGGAGTGAGAGCATATAGAAGACTACCTGCAAAGTTTCATTCAGATAGCTTTAAAACTGAGGGACTAGTTTGCGTAGAAACGGACAGACAGACGGACAGACGGACAGACGGACAGACGGACAGACGGACATGGCTAGATCGACTCGGCTGTTGATGCTGATCAAGAATATATATACTTTATAGGGTCGGAGATGTCTCCTTCACTGCGTTGCAAACTTCTGACTGAAATTATAATACCCTGCAAGGGTATAAAAACTAGCTATTTCTTTAAGAAAGTTGAGTTTATGAAGAGTGATAATTTAATTATAGAAGCCTTAAAAAAAAACTCAAAAAACTTATACTTTATCCACTGTATTTCATACTTGATTAGGTTTTATATTATTAGATATTAAGATTATTAAGGAACTAACTAACATGCTAACATTTATCCACTGCCCTTCTTATGTCATTAAATTTAAGTTCAACATAGGAAGAAGTCTACCCTTCCTTGAATATCCTTTGCTGACTTTTTCCATATCGCACATAGTCCGCTCTCCACACATCAGAGTCCTTGTCCCGGATGGATGTTTGTGTTTTATGGTTATGCTCGCATATTGGAAGCCATAAAACGGGGAACTGCGGACACTAAGCCGGAGGGATTGGAGTGGCTGGGAGGTAATTTACATTCCCATTTCGCTTAGTTTGTTGCGACAAATTAAGGGAATGCAAGGAGAGAGACAGGGATAGCTAAGGAATATTAAATTGCGTGAGTCAATTCATATTCAATTGGGGCCCTTTTTGCCCCAACGACGACAACTGCTCATTTGACTTTGGCGCGGATTTCGGTCCTTGGATAACTCCCTTTCATATCCCTCCTATAACCTACAGACCTGCAAAACCCCTAGGACCCGGGTCCAACTCATTTATCCACACACTCTTCTCACCCACTTGAGGGGCTCAAGTGCCACTTGGAGCAAAAAGGCAAATCGAAATGAAATGGGAGTGGCGCGGAGTATAGAAGCAGAAACAGTAGTTAGAGTTGGCAGATTCAAATTATCCTAAGAATTATTTCAAAGTTGAAATTTAAATATAATAAACATAATTGAACGAGGGATAGAAACTATTGATTGATTAATATGATATAAATGTTCAAAATATGATTATTATTTCAAAACGATTTTATTACATTATTAAATAGATTTAAATAAACTCGCCTTGACACAGTCTAATTAGACAAGTGTAACCTCTGTTACTCCCCTCAAGATCTGCATTCGCTCAGCTCAGCTTGGCCCCGAAGACACTTTCATCTCTCAGAACTCATCAGGAAAATAAAGGAAAGAGGGTAGCAGAAGGTTTGTTTATAAAGACATTGAACCCATTCGATTAGGACAGACTACAGGAGGCGTACGAAATGAGAGAAAATAAAAAATAATTAAAGCAAAGACAATAATTGTCGGCCTCTACACGTTTTTGTGATGACATCGACAAAAATATGTTGTTACCTTCGTGTTCCGAATGGGCTATAAAATCGGATATAGCATAGTTTGATTAGAATTGAAATTCAATTGAATCCCAGAGATAGGCACTGCTTCTAGCTGGTGGTTTAATGAGAATGTCAAGTTAATTGTATTTATAAAAGTTTTGCCAAAAACCGTGCAACATTCAGGGAAAGGAATTTGAATGCATTCCTAACAGACACCTCTATAATTAATTATTGGTTGAGTTCTGAAAAATATAACAATATAAGTAAAATAAAATATTTTAAAATGTTCAATAAACACAGTAACTTAAATAAGTCAAAAAACAAATAGAATTTAAAACTTCAAATAAATATTTAAGTTAAACAAGAAAAGGTTGACAACTCGAACGTGGTTGTTTGTGTAATGTTTGCTTATTCCCGTCAAAAAATGTGTATTGCCAATTGCATTTTGTTTCTTTTTTAACGTACTAATAATTTCTTTTATAAATTGAAAATCTCATAAAGGAAATGCTGTAGAGATGTCACATACTTCCAAGTAAGCCAGCAAAGCTTAAGGAATTGTAATAATATTTAAAGAGAAGCCAAATGACTGACATAAACACTTAACTATTCCCAGGGAATTGGGAATAGTAAATTCATTCATTCAATATCATCTTCAAATATTGTAATATTAATAAACATTTAATAAATGTAATAATGTATTTAATTCCACTTTTCTGCGACTGCAAAGACAGCTCGTAAAGTCATTCATTAGGGTCCTGTCTGTCTCAGACTTTCCTTCATCCATTTGACCATCTCGGTACGTGCACTCGTAACTCACAGCTGCCACATTTTACTATAATCATTATGGTGGCAAAGGAGAGCCCATTCGGATCCTGCCAGGACCCGGGGATAATTCACAGGGCGACAGAACGACGTGTGGCATCTGAGTGCCAAGTGCAACTCACATGGGATAAGTGAATGGCCAGTGGCACATTTTTAGGCAATTCTCTGAATACAGGACTTTTCCCATTTTCCCAATTTCGTTTCATTTGGGGTGAGTGGTTTGTACATGCCAGCAGATTGTGCATTATGAGTGGGACTTGTGTAAATGAAACAACTCCATGCCCAGCCAAGCTCCCAAGATCTCAGTCACTCCACAGACAAACGTATAGAGATTCAACTCAAGTATTATTATTAAATATAATATAATATCCCTAAAATGTTCAGAATACTATCTACAGATGTGGAAAAGACATTACATTTCAAGCTACTATTAATTTGAACATAGTTGTGTAGGCGCCCCCGGCATTTGCCATTTCATTTGCATCTGTTGATGGCATTTTGCGGCTGCACCAACCTCTGCCTTTCATCCCTCGCCCACTTCTCTGCTAATGAGCTGCACACTCGTTGCCATGGGTTAGAGATCTGCTATTTATATATACTATACACTATATATAGACAAGTATGCGAAGTTAATTGTGGCTTAGTTCCGCTTAATTCGCTCTCAATCTCTTGAACCCACCTCCAGCACCAGCTATTGTCTGCCGCCTTTCACAATTATATTTGATATTATTCCGACTAGCTTTTAATAGCAGAAACGACAAAGCCACTCTCGAAATAAATTATAATTACCCAAGAGCTGAGCTTACGATTCTGAAATGTCTACTAATAAATATTTAAAATTAAAAATATCGAATCCCACGACAAGAGGGACCAATATACATACAATGCATAAACAAAAGGCTTTCACAATTGCACTATGGGTAAAAAGTCCATTATTTTCGAATTTATTCAATTTTTTCCCAATTTATTCTTCAAAATAAAGTGTTTCTTGAATATACATATTCTAATTAGAAAGAAAACACCTCTCAAAAATTTTTTTATTATTATATTTTTATTGTTTTATTAGTTATTTTAACAAACACTTATCAAGATGTTCCAGTAAAATAGACAGATTTAAGAAAAACACGCTATGTGGTTAGATGGAAATATGACTGTAAGGGTTTGTGTCCAAGTTGAGTTATTAAATTCGAAATGCAATTAAATTAATAATGGAATTATTAGGATGCTGGCGTAAGGCTTAAAATTTAAAATAAAATTTAATGAAATTATTAACTGTTCTCGAGATAAAAAAATATAACTACAAAATTTCGGCTCAATATCTTTAAAATTACAGTTAATGCAAAAAAAAATTCATTTGTGAACTGTCAGTAACAACATATTATTAAGGATAGCAACAACCTGCAAATAGAACATAAATAAAAAATAACAAAAAATGCCAACCATCTGCTTTTGGATAATAAAACTCATAAAAATCAAGCAAGTACCTAACAAAAGCATAAAAATTTTAACGATAATATGTCTCAGGAAGAAGAAAGAAAAATTCAATAAGCCGGAGAGGAAAATTCAGAAGGGGTCGATTTGAACCCTGGGAAAAATAAACGACGAATTTTTGTTTTATCTACAATGAATATTTAAGTTAAATAACAAAACAACTTGTAATTTAAGTATTTGCGCTTTAAGTAACAATTCAAAGTAAACATTAAATAATTAAATAAATCGTTATTTAATTTATTTTACTTACCAGATATTCAGAATATTTTCAAAAATAAAGAATATAAAACCTGCGATTTAATGGTTTACTTTCAATTAAAGAGTTTTAAAGAGAACCCCCAAATTAAATTACATCTGCAAATCATTTCCCGCTCGTCGATTTCGAAGGCTAATTGCACAAACTGTCAGAATAACTGATCAATGGCAATTTATAAACCACACTCACTCATTTGCCATAAAATTAGCAAACATTTCCATTTCATCTCCACCCCTTTTCCCCAATTTCATATAATTTTCCATCCATTTCATTGTTGTTTCGTTTTTCGATTACAGATACTGCCCAGCAAAGGTTACTAATTTAAATCTGCGAGTCCGTACGTGGAAGCCTGGAGTGGGAGTTCGGAATATCAAATTTCGAATTAACAGGTAGGCACTATATACTTACATATATGTACATAGATATATACTACGTGTAAAACTAAACCCATTTGGCTGGCAAAGTTCCCTCCAGCGAATTCCAGCAGCTCAGCGGCTCATTTAACAAGGCTGAAACAAGGGAATTAAGCCGAGGGAAACCAGTGGAGATGAGGACAAAGGACAAAGCCAAGAGGCATTTTATGGTTATCCTGCCTCCTGTCGCAAAGGTGTAAAACTTTGAACACGGAATGACATGCCGATTAAATTAATGTCCCTAACTGTGGACCGCTGGGTTGGCTGCAGGATAAGGGAAGGACACGGAGAAATAGGGAGACAGGAGGGGGGAAATTCAGAGCAACTGACACCATTTGCTCCTGGCCAATAAAGCGGCTTTAGAGCTCATGAAAAATATCATAAAAACAAAAACAAGCAGCGAATGTTGGATAACTTTTACTCAGGGTCCTTATAAATGTCAACCGATGTTTGTAAGAATATTATTTTTGGGGTATTTTCTATAAGTGAAGAGTACTGTCCAAGTCTCTACATTGCCAATATTTAATATATTATTTAATTACCGAAAAGACATAATATAATGTTGGATATATAGATATCGAGAAGGATGAAACCCAACCCAAAGAGGAGATAACAGATTTTGCCATTGGCACCTGTGACCTGCGGCAGACGAAGGGGCAGCAAGAAGGTCAAGACGAAGGTAGAGGCAGACACATGTGCTCCATATAATCAAAACAAATTACAGTGACCAAAGGATTCCTTCACTCCTCCCTATCAGTTAAGGGTGTAAGCTGATATTTTCTTTATTTAATCAAAAAGACGTTGACCTGTTTTGGGTGAGTTTGGAACCTATAAACTCTCTAAAATCCCTTAAAATGTAAATTAGAATATTATCCAGCTAAAATCCCTCACTTGTGAGCACATTTTGTACGTTCGCGGAGTGTCATAAAAAGCCACGGATCCGTCAAATAGAAATATCAAAACAAATTACATTTGGTCCGACCACAGAAATTGCAATCAACACTGGAATTGCATACGAAATGGTGGCCTTCAGCCACCCAACCCCACTGCGACCAGGCACAATTTCCCACCAACAGATTTCCCACAACTTTCGCGTTGTTGTGGTTGGCTTTTTATTATTTTGCCAGTGCGTGCATTTCAAATAAGCAAAAAATTTGAAAATAGTATGGTGCTTCAGGTCTTTAAAGTTGAAATTAAATAGTATTTTCTGTAGTTGAAATATTGCTTGAATATATTTTATTAATTAACAGGGACTTCAGTCAATATTCTCAATAAAAGAAAATTTATAAAGTTAATTTAATTTGTTCCCTAATAAATTTTGTATTCAAATTTCACATTTTCCCTTCATAGTTTTTTTTACAAATTAATGACCTTTCTTCACTTATTCTATAATAAAACATTCGCGCTTTTCTACAGCAAAAAAATAAGCAACAAAAATATATTTTAAGAACACTTTCCACCCCGACCTTTACCGGGTTTTCCTCTCGCATTTTCCGTTCAGCAGACACATAATAAATTCAATGCCAGGGTCACGGCTTTTCAGCTCGGATTACGGAATATAAATAGAAAAATTGAAAGGGAAATATATATGTATAAATATATCCTTACAATCTGCACTGAGTAGGAGAAGAGCTCAGCTCACATTCTTTGAATGGATACTAATACTAAAATGTTAAAAATATTCAAATAAATCCCAGCACAAAGCTGTCGTTCTATATATAAACTGAATGATATATAAACTGAAGAAGAAAATAAATGTATGTGGCCAAGACGGGCAAGTTTGGCGTCAATGGATTTTGCAGAAATTCCACTTTATTCCGTCGACATTGGCGCTTAATTAAAAACTCAATTTGATAAGTACATATATTTAAGGCACAGCTATGGACAAGAAAGACAAGCCTCTATTTTGAGATATGCAAAGCAGTTTCTGGTAATTTATTAACTGGATTTCTGCCAACTCTTGTACTCTTTTCCATACAAAATAAAACTAAGCCCGAACATATCTTTCATAAATTCCAATTCAATCACTATTTCCTTAAACTGGAGTGTATGTAAAGCAGGGCGTGTGACTGGAATTCCCCAATCGAAGCGAGGCTAAAAGTGTTCTCTCCTTGGATTGCGGATAAAGGAATTTGGTCCTGCTGCCAACCTAAATAAACTTGGGCTCCGATGGGAATAGACACAGGACTTGTTGATGCTCCTTCTGTTTGCTCTGACAACAGCTGTTGCGAACTGAACCGAACCTCTTGACCATCGCTGCTATTTAATGAAAGCGCATGAAAAATTAAACAATAATACTCTGCATGTGCGACAAGTGGCCATGAAAAGCGGGGAAAATACTGGCTGTAACGGAAAGCCATTAGCACGGAGCGAGAAGCGAAAGCGGATGGAGTTTTCCGGGAGAAAAACACCAAGTTCCCCCTTTTAACTATGCAAATGGATGCTGGGAAACTATTTTATTATTCACACACGCACATTCAGCTGGAAGACAAGTTTTTATTTTTCTATATTTTGCCAAGACCCGCCCCCAGCAGGCTCTTTAGTGTTATGTGCTGTTTACGATGCCATAAAAGGAACAAGGAGCCCGGGCAGGGCAGGGGGAAAGGGTGTGGAAAGGAGCATCCTGAACAGGAAAATCCCTTCAACATTTGAGATACAATTTTATGACGTGTTTTTGGGGAAGTATTTAATTCATAAAAACTATTTTTTGATTATAGAAATTACAGAGAAAAGTTAACAAACATGTATATAATAAACATACATATAAATATTTGTAATTTTCACTAATTCATTTACATAAATTTATATATAATACATATTTACATATTATAATTTGCTTATGTGGTATTTGGTAATCTATTGCAAAAAGTTACCATAATAATCCCTAATCAAAGTGAATAATTGCTGAAACACCAAAAACAGATTTCTCGTTTTTAAATGTTTGCCCAAAGCTCAGACCCAGGCTTTTGTACGCTTAAAAAACAGACAGACAACATCCTCTTTCCTAGCAAACTGGAGGAGAGATTGAACAGGGACATTCCACATGAACACCATCGACATCATCGACAAGCTTTTGACCAATAAGCCGCCTAGACCGGGACACAACCGTGACTGAACCCGGATCAAATCATGTCAACTTAGGCCACGAATGCGAGAGCATGTCCAGCTGCTACCCTAGAACTGAGCATATCAGTCTCTTTTTAATAATTATTTTATTTAATAAATATTGCCTTGGAAGAAAATGAAGTATATGTGAGAAAATGTTTATAAAGGTAAAAAGAAATTACTAAGAACATAAAAACCAAATCTCTAATTATACCCTCGCAAGGTATTATAATTTTACAATTCAATTTTATATGTAATAATAACTTTGAAATCATTATTAAATCATTAAATGTAATAATAACTTTCGAATCATTATAGTTTTTAGCCTCAGACTCCAAAAAGTTGGTAAATATTTCAGACTATGGTCTGAAGAAGATATTTCTTGTCCTGAAAATCTTCAGCAATAAGTACAAAGCTAATTTTTTTAAATTAATGTATATTAATATTTTATTAAGTAACTAAACGTTTCGGGCTTATATGTGTTCATTTTATATCCTTAGAGGTTTCATCTTCATATGAGATACAAGGCTATTCGATTCGATGTTGCTTCACAATCCTTTTTCCCCGCTCAAATCCCCTCAAATCGTATATTTGCACAGGAAACGGAAAACGGAAACTGTTGTGTCCTGTCTGGCCGAGGGCTGTTATCAGGGTTTTAGGGTGGGGATGTGGGTTTGGGGCTATAAGATACTGGGTCCTGCATTTCTAAGGACTTGTAAAGCAGTCAGGCAACGGAAATTTAACTTGTTTACGTAAAAAAAGGAATTTCTGATGGCAAATTAAAAAGGTTTTCTATCAATTTTGTTTAACTGATTTTGACATTTGATTTTGAAAAAATCATAACTTTGCTGATTCTCAACATATTTTCATCAAACTTGTGATTTTGCCACTTAATATTATTCTAGAATTTCGAGTTTAATTTCATGAAAATTCGACAACTGTATCCTATATCTGCTATAGGAACAATTAGGGAAATAATAGGGAAAATCATAACTCCGTTGTTTTTCAACATATTTTCATCTAATTAAATGGAAATGGTATTAAAATCCACAAATTTATGCATTTATTCATCATAATCATCATTAATTCCAGATATTGCACGCGAATTGTATTGAAGTAAATTGAATATTTGAGCATTACTGAAATTAAACATTATTCATGCATATTCAAAGGAATTCAAAGCAAGTGAATGTAGATTATATTGAATTCTCTCTCTTTTCTTTTCTTTCTCTCTCTCTTTCTCTGCTTGCTTCTCATTTTATCACTATTTTCATATATCCAGCTTTAATATTATTATTTTTGCATTAACCTGCAGCTCAAACAAAATATTTAAGGAAAAAGAAAGCAAGCAAAGTAAATAAGGCGAGTCTGATTGTGTCTCTACACACTTTCCTCCTGTCTTTAATGTCCTTCCCTTCGGCTTCTGTTTGTTTTTATTGATGACACAAATGGGTCATTGGTTCCTTACTTTTGCCATCTCTTCCCACAGTCCTTACTTTGGTGGGGATAAAACATGGGGATCCGGTCATGGCAGGACCATAATAATAACGTGTCCTTTGTGTGAGAGCAAGGAGCAAAAATTAAGCAATGCGACAGAAGAGTCCCTTTTAAATGACGCCAGAAAAAGGCATTCGAAAAACAGCCACAAATCCAATTGATCCACGAAAAGTACATAATAATACATTTAAAGATATTGCCAACAAATTTATGGAACACAGGGAGAAAGAAAAGTGGTTATTTTTTGGAACTTCAGAAACAATACACATAAATACAGGCCGCTTCTTTAATTTTCCAATAAAAACAAGTGTGAAATTTAGCCGCCGTTCATTATTCACAGAATTAGATGTACATTTACACAGACAAGCCACTCTGTATATATACATTTCTGTATGTATATAGACCGATGTGTACATGTATTTGTATCCACATGGCTGGCCATTTGGCCTAGACCAGGAAGGTGGCTTCTTTTGGCCTCGGTCTTTTGTAAAAATTGAAATTGAAAACAAACACTCTGAGATTAGACAAGTGCCTTAATAATAAGCAAAGAAAATGTGAAATAATAATAAATAAATAATAATAATAATAACTATAATCTGACAAAAACAATATACTTTTAAATTTTTTAAGACTCAATTTCTGTTTAATTATTTTAGTTAATTTCCTTCTAAATTTTTCTATATTTCAAGCCACTTTTCTAGGATACATTGAAGCTAAAAGACAGATGATTCGAGAACTGGAGGATAGGGAATTGGGTGTTGAGGCTGTTGTCAAGGGTAACATTGTCGAGGAGGGTCGAACAATTTTATGGGGTAACACTGGATACGCCGGAAAAGAACGCCCCTGGCCGACTTTTGACTTGTGTTTTTCCAGCTGCTCTGTGGGCGAGTGTGTGTGGGTGTAATTTCCGGCCTCGCCCTTCGCCTCTGCGCCATTTTGGAAATTTATAAACGTTGACAAGTTAAGTGCACGAGGAGAAAGGTGAAAGCACTCAGCTGGAGACATATCCTTCCAACACTTTTACTGTATCTCATATATATTTATTACCTATTGAGCAGCAAGTCAAGCAAGTTCCGGAAAAAATAGAAAATGTAATGAGTGAAACTCATTAATAGGACATCACCTACTTGAAAACTTATCCCTTCACCACATTTTTCCTTCTCTTATGCTGCTTTTTATTTAATTTTTCACAATTTCCTTCACATTTAGATAAGAGGGGAATATCTTTTCGCACAAGCTCATGAACTACATGTCGTATGCGTAATCTTAATATGCAAGAAACTACAAAGTTTTTAAAGCTGCCAAGTGTTTGCTGCCCAGGGTAATGGGTAATGGCTGGGCAGTAGGAGGAGATGAAATAGAGAAAAGGATAAAAGGGGGGAAAAGGGCAGACCGATGAGAGTAAAACTTTCTTGGGCGACATCAATGTGGCCACAAAATTGTGTGGCGGCAAAGTCAGGGGAGAAAAACTGACGACATCCTCAAAAGAACAAAAAACAATCAAAAATATGAGAAGGAGGAAAATAGGGAATGGGTGGAAAAGAAAATAAGAAAACGAAAGGAGAGAAGGAATATTTAGACAGCAGAAAAATAGGCATTCAAGTACAGAAAGCTTTTGCTCAAAGGATTGGTATCCCCCTCAAACCATAAAAACATTTTAATTACGACTTAATTGGGGACAAAAATTGTCTTCTAATATTTTTGTTTCTCAGAGTACCTTCTATTTTAAAATATACTATTTTTGATAGAATTTCATACACTTAACATTTTTTATTTAATTCAAAACAAAATAAATCTTAGCACAATTAACATTAATTTGGTATTTAAACCAATAAATTGTATAATATTTTAATATTTTATAAATATAATAATTGTTTTTCTGAAAATGCCACTGTATCTTGACTTTTTCCTTTATCCCAAATTTAAATGCCAACTGCCAGACACCTTACCTGTTCCAAAAACAGCCAAAGGACAATGGTCAGCAGGAAACATTCTTATAATGGCATTTAGTCAATCAAAACTCCTTGCACGTTTTTGCCTTTTAAACCAAACCAAGCCAAACCAAGACTCTGGGACACGTCCACCTGCGCACCCAATCATCACATCGCATTAACAAGATATTGTATTTGAAATGATAGTATAACTCTCCTTACCAACTTTTTTAAATGTCAACGTCAAAACGTTTTTATATTTGTTGCCAGCAGAAAATGAATTTAAACAAACGAGAATTATTGGCGGTCAAATTCGAGCACAAAATGTGGCCCATTACGAGTGAAAAAAATGCACAAGGCCATATAGATCTATTCGAGCTGTTCGAATCGTTGTTCAATCGCAGTAGTTCACAACAGCAAAGAATGTGTCAAGTTTATTTCGAACTGGACAGTTAAAATTGGTCATAAAAAGTATTTGGAACACCTGAAATTATACGACTAGTACGGAGGAACAAAGAAACCCAGAGGCCAGGCCATAGAAATGATCAGCAGTCTATTTTCGCGGTTGATAATATTGTCCTGCGGCACCCTGTATCCGGCCTATGCCTCCTACAAGGCCGTCAGGACCAAGAATGGCAAGGAATATGTAAAATGGATGATGTATTGGATTATCTTTGCATGTTTCACCTGCATTGAAACTTTTACCGACATCTTCGTCTTTTGGATACCCTTCTACTATGAGATCAAGGTGGCCCTCGTCCTTTGGCTTCTCTTGCCGGCCACAAAGGGCAGTTCAACGCTATATCGCCGATTCGTACATCCAATGCTGAGGCGCCACGAACAGGAGATCGATGAGTATGTGAATCAGGCCAAGGAGCGGGGCTATTCGGCAGTGCTGCAGCTGGGCTCCAAGGGAGTCAACTATGCCATTAATGTCCTCAGGCAGACGGCCAGCAAGCATTGTTGCATAAAATGAGTAGCTTCTGCTGGGCCACTAATACATACATATGTATCTCCGTACCTATGTATGTAACCCCAACCCTCTATAGCCTCCCTTTTGTAAATTCCTATTCTTAATAAATGAATTTAAAAAAATTGGAACCGTCATGGTACGGCCGAATGAAGCGAAAATATGTTCAATTTTAATGGATTTATTACACAACAAGATGCAATTTTAAGCTTTCTAAGGGAGTTCTGTAGTCCTGTCCAGGTTTGGGTGCTTCTTGGGAACATATGTTGGCCAATTCTAATCATAAATGGCTTAATGAATGAAAAAATACTAAAATTGTAAAAATAAAATAATAGGAAAAACAAACATTTTGCATATAATCCTAAAATCTTTCTAATTAATAGTTAAATTAATAAAAATAGTTAAAGTGAGTTAGAGCGAGAGGGGTTTTAACGGTGACGGCAACTTTTTATCAATTCACTCCTCATCTTTCAAACGAAAGTCCGTAAAAAAGCTTCGCTTAAAAAAATATGTATACATATATATTCGAGACATGACGGACCTCCTCACATGATAGTCATCATTATCATCAGAATCAGCTTATTAATATTATTAAAGATACATTTTAAGCTTTTTTCGGGTGTTCGCTTTGCTTTACTTTATAGTATGCTTCTCTTTGTGTGTATCCGGATCACCACTATATAGTATATAAACTAAAGGCGATGCTCGCCAGAAGATAAATCCAACATGTCCTCCTTTCAGCCACATAAAAAGCTGGTCAAGGCACAGTATATCCTTGTGGCCTTCGGTTAATAATGAAAGGAATATAAGGAAGAATTTCGCCACCATATCCATTCATCCTTCTAAGCACGCACGACTGAGCACACACGACTACCCTGTAACTGGTGGGGCAACCCTAAGCGAAACTTCGATTTCAGCTTTTCACGCTTTCTCCCCCAATTTTCCCATTCTGCTTGCGGTTTGCCAGCAAAAGTGACTTTTCACCAATGAAAATGTGAAAGGGGAAAAGGGACACGTCCCCAGAGTGTCTAACTTTTTCGGAAAAGTTCCTAATTTGGCAGATGGTAAAGACCAAAATCTTAATTGCAATGGAAACAGTTTCAATTTCCAACTTATGTACTTTATACATCAATATATATGTTTCGAAATTAAATTTGCACATTTTTATTGGTATTTTAGAAGAAACAACAATCAATTGTTTCATATTTTATCTTTATTTTCAAAGAGTCTACTAATTTGGGTTCTTATTTTCAAATAAATCCTTATATTTCCTATATATTTCCCTTCTTATATTTCTTAAAGCCATCTTACATAATTCTCCCAAAATGTATATCCTACAAAAGCTGAGCAAAACTTTGAAGAGACTTTTCATCAGAACCATCAAGTTGATCCGTAATCACCGACCTCTTGTATGGTTTTATTACGAGCGTGTTGTGACCCTATGAATATCCTGAAAATGGGAGCTATTAAGCTCGATTTGGGATTACGAGGATTCTTTAGCATAACAATTAGCCAAAGTGCTTTGCAAATTTGTGCACTTTTAGAGGCGCAATCGTCCATGGTGGCCAGGGGGCATATGGCTGCCATTATGAATGGAGGCCACTCCACCGACTAGCAGGCATTTATCCATGTACGAGTGGGCTTTTCGTTGCGTTTACCCAATTAGGAAATTACTTGTGCCACAACAACAACAAAAAATAGCGAAAACAACCTCGAACTTTTTCATTTCGACCGAAGTAAAACAACAACAAAACATCGGAAAAGTCAAGGTTCCCTCGCTAAAGCTTCGAAAAATGGCCGTTAAACGATCCCCCTTATTGTTAAAAATCATTACTGTTTAAAATGAATAAAAATGTTTAAATTAAAAAAATATATATATACATAAATATTTTTATACATTCCTTACTTAGTTTCACCGGCTAAGTGAGAACTTTTTACCAACTGTAATTAATTTATTAATTTTTTGTTTAAATATACATGTTCCTTAGCCCTCTTTTGCTTTATTTTGTGGTCCTGTCTTGGTCCTTTTAAATAAAATATATTTATGAAACTAGTTGACTTTAAAGGTAACTACAACTAAATAATAATAGATCATAACTTCAATATAACATATAACATATTTTAATCAAATTTGAGATTTGAGATTATGATTTCAATTTCATGAAAATCGGACAACTATATCCTGTAGGTGCCTTAGAAACAATCAGGAAAATAATAGAAAAAATCAAACCTCTGTTCTTTCTCAACATATAATATTTAATTCAAATTATTATTTTAGAATTTAGTTTTTTATGTTATAGTTCAATTGCAACCTGTAAAGGTATATAAACTCCGGCGAGCCGAAGTTAGCTTCCTTTCTGGTTAAAATTGGTTTATATTCCATTTCAAATTTAATTTTCATTGATGTGTGCTTCCTAGCTGCGGAATTCGCCCTTCGCTGCCGCAAAATGTATTAATTATTAATATTTATTTTTATTTACCACAGATGTTGCCTGTGTTGGCTTCCAATTTTATGCGAATGCTGTTCCTGTTTTTGTTGGTTTTGTTATTGTTTAATGTTGTTTTTCTGCCCGGGGTTGTGGTTGGCTTCGTTGGCTTCTGCTTGGCTGGCTTTTATGATTCGCAGCCGAGCCATAAAACGCAATTAGATTGGTGTTCAGCGTACATAAAAGCCACATGAGCGGGAGGAACGAGTGCCCTTTTTTGCCTCTAATTGAAATCATAGAAATAACCACGACCCACAAATGATTGACTGAAATAATAATATTCCCCTACAAAGAATCTTGTATGGGATTTGCAACTTGGTGGTCTGACAAAGCGGCGTATACGTAATCTTCGTTGCAAGCAGCTCACACATTGCATTTTGATAATGGAAAGTCCTAAATGTAAAGGAATAATTGAAGAATTGCATCCTTTCAACTTGACTTTCTCCTGTGACAGACATTACCTAAATCAATCCCAGTTCAAGAAGCCTTCTAACCAAATTAGTCACTTAAAGTAAGAGATCATTATCTTGGTGAGTGAAATAATTAAAGGCAACACATGAAGTTTTATATTTTCTATTACTACAAAACTCTAAAGGAATAATGGCCACTTGCCTCTATTAATTTCTTATATATAATATATTAATTATTGTACAGTTTGATCTTAAAAAATACGTGTATATCACAAGCAAAGTGTGAATCCGGAAGCTCTTAGAAAGCCCACATTGTTTAAAAAATAAATCAACCCCCAAGTGGTGGCCATACACAATGGAACAGTAAACATTTTTCACTCGGAAAACTAACAAATTCAATTTCATGGATGCTTGGCCTTGTGACTTTGCGGAAAAGCTAGAGGAAAAACTCGAGAACAGGCCGGAAAAAGACATGGACAAGGGCAACCTCCAGATCCCATTATTTGCTCCCTTTAATCAATAAAAAGTTTGCCGGGGAAGCCGTAAATCAAAACAGCTTAAAACGCTCAACATAAATCGTTGGCACGATTAAGATTCAGATTCGAAAGACCGAAACCATTAAATCGCGTTTACCAGTCCATAATTTCCCAAAAAAGCAAATTAATAATAAGCCATTCTGGCGATAAGAAGAGACAAACGGTTCATAATTATTACTTGATTTAATTAAATGGAAATAAGGCAAATATCTCAGCCTGTCGCTGGCAATTTGCGAAAAACCAATTACGGGGAGAGAAATAAGTTCATGATATTATCTGGATAATTTATATCCGTCCGTTGGGTTGTTGGGGTTAATCAAATTAATGCATTCATATGGCTCGTAAATGAAATATATTTACTTAAACTATGTATTTCAAATGGCTCTGAATTTCTTTTCAATTATCAAACTCGTTACAGAATAAAATATATTCAAACTAAAATTACAATTTCTACAGATTTTTCCAGATATTTTCCGAATGATTTATCTGTAAGATATTTTCATGAAAACTTTTAATTTTCCTTTCTCCACTGAAACGTAGATGAGATGCCTCTTGGAACCTTCGTAAGCGCAGTTCCTTGATTCTCAGACGTACTCAATTATGCGTTGTCTTTCTAAGTAGCCATCGTTTATTTGTCCTCCATATTCTGCTCGTTTTTTTGCTCAATTTTTGCCTTATCTTCGTTCCCCTTTCGACCCTTTCCGCTACTCGCTTAATAATATGTTAATTGACAGTTTGAGCCAACTGTTAGCGTTGGCTACGTGCCATTTCAGGCACGACATTATTGCACATATATAGCTTTTCGACCCATCACCCCATTCTTGTTCTTAGATGCAATCAGAAAACTAATGATAATATCTAAGAATACCTTATTTTAAAAGAAAAATCAAAGAATTTTACTAAAGTATTCTAAACTAAACAGCTTTCAGCATTCATTAAGCCAAGACTTTACTTTTACTCTATTAAATTTGCATGTAAAGGTCTTGGAATAAATTAAATCCTCCATAAAAGAGTCTATAACTTATAAATTTCCTAGTATCCTTTCGTTTAAATTGCATCTATAATCTTTTGGTTTAAATCATAACTAACTCTTCTTTTCAGTGTAAAACTAGTTAAAATTCACTAGCATTGGTCAATTAAAAAAAGACAAAACCTAGAACACACAAAAACAGATACTAAACAACATCACTTACGAATGTGTACATGCGTACAAGTGTGTCATCCTTCGGAGGCTAATTGATGCTGGGCACGTGGCGTATACGCAATATTCCATCATTCTGTCCCTGATTTCGGCAGTCGGTGTTATTTATTAAAGTATGCAAATGTGATGAATGTTCGCCAAGGTCCACTTCCCGCAGCCTCATCACCATTTCCTGTATGGTTTCCCTTCTTCCCCTATTCATTTAATGGAATTAAATTAATTTTGCATAATTTTCACACGTTCACGCAGATGTTGGTTCTATGGACAGTGGTCATTGATACCCCTGAAGGTGGAAAATTAAATATAAACATTACTTTTGACTGGAAAAAGGAAAAAGGAAGCAATATAACATTTTTTTTTTTAATTATTATGGGCTTAAATGTTTTTATAAAAGAAGGTTTTTGGGGTTGTCTATTATTTATTAATTACATATTATATTAATATTTAAAATTTGCTTAATTATAGGACTAAAAAATTTAAAAATAAATCAAATAATAAGGAACAACATTTAATAGGTAATCAAATTGTTCCTGGAAATGTTCATACATTAACAAAAAAATGAATTACAAATTTTTATTGAATATAATTTTAAATAACTAAAATAAAATAAGATATTTTCATCTGGGAACTAAAATGTTTTTCAATACTAAAGAAATAGTTTATAATATTAAGAACATTAAAATAATTTTCACCTTAGAACCACTGTATGCCACATGTCACTTTTGTTTAGTTGGGCATACAAAAAAGGAAAAATATCGCCATATCGTCCTTGACTGTCCCTCTATTGTGAGGCAGCATCCCCATACACAAGTCTCTATGTAGATGCAGATTTATTGCCGTCCCTATGGAAACGTATCTGTATCGCCATCTGTATCTGCCAGTTCATATCTAAAATATTTATTGCGCCACTTCAATTTGTCTCTTTCAGGGAAGGATAACTCACGGAGGAAATGCAAATCAGGCGACGGGCGTGCCAGGGGGCGTGCCAGAAGCCACACAATAGATCCCACTGAAAGCGGGAAAGAGAGCTCATCAAAAGAACCCTTGCCAATCGAGACTTGTCGGATATAGACCGAGCAATACATACTATTATACATATTGGGAAAGATGGCCAGCCGTCGGGCTATGTCGATGCTACTGTTGGGCAGTCTAATTAGTGGCTGGCCTAGAGCCTCTTTGGGGGTCACCAGCATTAATGGCAGCTACAGCAACAGCAGCGGGGACAACACTAGCACCAACAACCTTGCATTTCCCTCGGAACTCTCGGACCACAGTGCCAACGATTCCATGGAATACGATGCAGAGAGTGTGGCCCTCGAGCGTATCGTCTCCACGATAGTTCCAGTATTCTTTGGCATTATCGGCTTTGCCGGACTCCTGGGCAACGGACTTGTTATCCTGGGTAAGTGCATTCATAGAAAATTCATAATAGAAAATTAAAGCACACCAAACAAAAAGGAGTTTATAGGAATATCCTTTGACTAATTGTGAAGAGTAAAGGAAGGGCTAGAGGTGGGTTGAGAAGATATGGAATGACTACTGACTTTCGAAGTAATTATGTATATAGAATTCACGTTCTTCTCACACATAACCCTAGCATATGGTTATTTATTTCCTGGCGTCTGACTTATCCAGATTTTTTGAATTAAAATCTTATTTTCGTTCGGTGTCCTTTCCGACATAAAAAGCTGTACTCACAGGGCTTTCATTAGCGACTTCTTGCAAATTATGCGTAATAATTGCAAATGAAGCCGGAACGGGAGGAGTTGGGAGAAGGACTATAAAAATATAAGACCACCCTGCAATAACTGAGCATTCAAGCGGAAGCTAATTGATTTTTTATGTCACATTAAGGTACAGCGAGGGAAGTGGCGAGAGGTGTGAGAGTGACTCTGAATGGAAGTGGGGAAGGTGTCCTTGTCTGGCTTGATGGGATCATTAAGATTGCACTTCTGCAGGCATTGCAGAAATTTAATAAGTTTTACTAAGAAAACCCAGTGCAAGTACAAGCCCTTTAAGCTGTAGGAATTGTTTATGAATTTAGTCAAGTCCAAATGAAATAATGAAGAAAGTATGAAATCTATTTAAATTTTAAAATATGAAATGTTGGTGAGAATTTTCACAAAATGCAGCATCAATAAATAAATTTATGTATAAATAAAAAAAAAATCAAAATGCTTCAGTTTTTACTTAATAATTAATACCCCTATTAATTAATTAATCATCTTTTCCACCAAGTCCTGGCTCTTGCCGTAATCTTTTGGAATTTATCACTTTTTAATTGAATTTGAACCATTTGCCAGCCTTAAAAATGGAAACATGGGCACAGCGGCTAAGAGGACCTTTAGAATTTTTCCT
The DNA here is from genome assembly GCA_008042515.1 of Drosophila truncata. Classification (NCBI taxonomy): domain Eukaryota; kingdom Metazoa; phylum Arthropoda; class Insecta; order Diptera; family Drosophilidae; genus Drosophila; species Drosophila truncata. The sequence continues at coordinate 23,706 of VNJQ01002076.1, forward strand.
CAATGCACTTAAGGATATGCATTGTGATGTATGTCCTGTGTGTGTGTGTTCTGAGTGTGCTAAGAGGTCTGCCTGTGTGTGCGATGGAGGTGTATCTGTGTGTCAGCGAAGCCGACAAAAACTCAACAAGCAAACTCATTTAGAATGCAACCTTTTCTGCTTCTTAAACATTTTTTCTTGTTATACCCTTGCATGGTATTATAGTTTCAGTCAGAAGTATAAAGCATATATATTCTTGAGCAGCATCAAGAGCCGAGTCGATCTAGCAAACTAGTCTCTCATTTTTAAAGCTATCTGAATAAAACTTTTCATTTAGTCTTCTCGTACATTTGTCGGAATAGGCAGGATCGGGTGAGTATATCATATAACTGCCTTAGGATCGATCGAAAAATTTTTCGAAAAAATACCATTATATATTATTTTCACCAAATTTGATGTTTTGCCAGAATTTCGATTTTAATTTCATGACGGACAACTATATCCTATAGCTGCTATAGGAACAATCAGGAAAAAAAAAGAAAAAATTATAACTCCCCTGCTTCTTAACATATTTTCATCACATTTGAGATTTCCCCACTTAATATTGTTTGAGAATCTTACTTTTAATTTCATGAAAACCGGACGACTGTATCCTATAGCTGCTATAGGAATAATCAGGGAAATAATAGAAAATCGTAACTCCGCTGTTTCTGAACATCTTTTCATCAAATTTGAGATGCGTCCATTCATTATTATTTTAGAATTTTGTTTTAAATTTCTTAGTTCAATCTGCAAGGGTATATAAACTTCGGTGAGCCGAAGTTAGCTCCCTTTCTTGTTATTTTTTCTGGTTGCAACGTTTCAAGGCGTCTCAACCGCTTCACCTGTGTGTGCGTGTGGAGCACACCCGCTTGGGCTGCTTTTTGCTGAACTTCAGAAAAAAAAGAAAGGCGAAGAAAGTTTAAAAATATTCACAAAAGGGAGGAAAACAAGATATCGACATGAGAGTATAGAATACCGACGATATATGTATGTATAAGTATATACTATAAAATCCGACCCACCTCTTAGCAGTAAGCTGCAGTCCATGTCCTTATAATGATTTTACTTCAATAAATCAGTGAATTAGAATTAGAATTAAAATTAAAATGATTCCTAAGAATATTAAAAGAACTAAATAACATTCCTTATGTTATTCTATATAAAATATATCTAAGATGGAGACACAAATATGTTGGCCAAAGGCGTTGGGTAACAACAGACCCACGGAAAAGTGTTTTCCATGTGGGTTTCCTCTGATCTACCTCTCTGTCTCTTTTTCTCTGTCTTTATCTATAGCATTTTCTCTGTTGACAGGCTGCAAAAAACTTTTATTAAAGTGGCAAGAGGCATCCTACACACCACATCTTTCCCGAACATCCCCCTTAATTTTCCTTCGGTTGCTACTTTGTGGGAAAACCACTTTGTCAGCTGCGTTGGCGGCAATATGATAAATGATTTGCAAATGAACGTGTGAATTCTATGGTAAATTATAAGGGAAAATATTAGAGGCACGCCAATAGAGCCATGAAAATTTTGTAGTTACTAGAAAGTGAGCCCCTAAAGATTATTAATCATAAATATGATATTCGGAAGGGTACCACAGATTCTTAACAACACAAAACTAAATAAGTTTTAACTTTGTTGTTCATTTAAATTAATATAATAGATTATAATTATCCGGCACTATGAAAAATCGAAACAAATGATTTATTTCCCAAGTACATATGATTTATGGAAGAATATAAAATCAAAATGGTATAACCTAACATTTACTTTAAGAAAACCATTATTGTCATCATAAGTGACATTATTATCCTAGTCGTTCAATCATATTTGATCGATATATTATCTCAAAGATGCTGTGCACTTGGTGTGCACTTCGTAAGAAGATAAATCAATTTCCCATCACACACACACCCGACACATTGATAGATGGAGGCAAGGAATTACATTTAAAATTTAATCATTGCTATATCCTTGTTGTCATTGAAGTTAAATGCATTTAAATTTCTTATAGAGCAATTTTTTATTGCTTTTAATTGAATTATTTAGGAATGAGAACTTCAAGCAAAGTCAGTTTGGAATTTTAGAGGATAACATTATTATTTCTTTAAAAGTTACTTCATACATAAAAAACCTTTAAAAATTAACAACAAACATTATTGAATGACTTGTTCTTTTCCTAAATAAATAAATTAAATTTAAATTTATTTGAAAACTAACTACATTTGCTCGAATAAACATTTTTTTGTTGCTGTGTAAATAATCCGATGGGAAACTCACCAGAACTCAAATAAACAACACGATATTTCTGGCAAATGTATGCATAAGTTTTCCCAGATTGGACACAAACTGTCAACAGAAATTTGTGTAAGTCTACCGCAGAAACACAAATTCGCAGATCCTGAATCCAAATGCTTAATTATAATTTATGTTTCCAGAATATTTCTGGTTGCTTGTCACTTTGATTTGCATTAGCCTTCGTCAGCCTTGGTGGAGTGTTCTGGAAAATTCGCTTATAAAATTCTAATTGCCAGACGAACTGAAACGTGACTCAATTCCCCAAGCGCAATCCTTCTGGTCATTTCTTACTAAGTGAGAGTTGAAGGCGATTGGCTGATTTTAGAATACCAAACCGATAAATTTCACATAAATAATTGAAAGGGAGTTAAGGTAACGAAGGATTCAACACGTCTTTTGGTTATAGAGTATGAAATAACAAATAATTTAGTCAATTGGTTCACGGAATTAAATCAATATTAATATGCAATTAAAATAATCTGAGATAAGTTTAATTTTTTAAGTAAAACCCATAAAAAAGCATAGGGTAACCTTTAGTTTGGACTAACCCAGCTTAGTCCTTTCGCTTTCCTTTTTTTTCAGTTGTTATGCTGTGTCCTGACAGAGCTGACAAATTCGATTTGGTCGCAAACCCTGAACATCTTTCCCTTTTTTCCGCATCCCTTTGATTCAGCTCTCGGACAGATGGAACAGCAGAATCAACTTAAACGCAGGCGTAATATGATTTCCAAAGTCCCAGTTACAAGGATATATGTTGAAGGCTAGGAAGGACTAGAAATAGGAGGGGGAGATGTGAAAAAAAAAACATTTTTTAGCTGTCATGGAAACGTTGCATATTTACAATTGATGTGTTGCGGTTGCAAAAAAAGGTTTATAAAGTGTTTTCATTTTTCCCATTGTTGGTATGATTTTTCGCTGGAAAGTGTACTTCACAGTCAAACCATTATTTCTCGAATCTTATGTTAACATTACAATTATTAGGTTATTTGTTTATTTATTTCATAACTAGATTTCTGTTCTAAGAAATTTACTTAAGGTATAATGGGAATTGGAAAAGAAAAATGGTTCTAGAAATTTATGTGGAATGTGAAAACCTTTTCTCTTTTCTTTTTCGTAAACCTATACCTCACTTTTACTACATTTTAGCCAAGTATTTCTTCAGTTTTCCTGCCATTTTTTTTGCTTTCTTTGATAATTCCTGGAAAATACCATCCATAAAAGCAGCTACACAATGCATGAAACATTTCCTTGCACCTGTAAATCCTGGTTTGTGTGTGTGCGTGTGTATTGTACACGCCTGCTCCTATCCGTGTTTAATAGACCAGCATCGAACACTTTATTATCGGTGACTGTCGGGCACTTCACTCCTTGGATAAGCTTCAATCTTTCGAGAGCTTCACATATTTCCTTCATTTTTTGCCATTTTCTCGGACGGTTTAAGTACACCGAACAAAATGGGAACAAAGAAAATCGTATATCTTTAATATAATATGTTTTATAATAAAAATAAATATTAATATAAAATTAGAAAGAAACCAAGAAACACTTGAGTAAATTATTTTGAAGCCTTAAAGTATATATTCTTCCTTCCATTTAATAAACTTTTCTAAATATAGGTTTATCTAATTTTGTGCAATTTCTTGAAGTGTACGAGTTCTTCTCCTATCCTGACAGCTGAAGGATGTTGCAGGTTGCACGTAGCTGCAATTTGCGGAAACACTTGCGTTTTGTGAAGGAAAAACTCCCGTAACCCGTAAAAACGTAGGCAATGAAACGCCATTTAAGCAGCATATGGCCAGGACCTATATATATTATACATATGTATTTGTTGGCCAAATTTACACACAAATCCACAAGGCGTACGCATTTATTATCCTGCGTTGATAGTGATAAAATTTATAACCAGTGAGCATTGAGTACAGCGCCCAAAAGCAGGCAATACAAACACAAATATCCCGCACACGCAGACAGACAACAATGCCCAAGTGGGCCACCCACACACACACACACTCACACAGGCAATTGTGCGTGGGCAAAGAGGACATTCTCCCCATCCTTTCCCATCGCTCACTCTCTCCCTCTCCCTCTCTGTACACTCGTCATATTTATGCTTTTTTATGGCCCGTGCACTATGGGGTTTTTGACCACTTTTTGTGGCATTAAGTAATAACTCGGCCAGTTTTGGAGATATCGACACGAAACTTTACCAATCGTCATTATTTGTCCCTAGGCACATTTGGTATGAAAATCGTTCGGATCAGGAAACTATATCCTATAGCTCCCATAGGAACGATCGGGTAAAACTAAAGATAAATTATTGAAATTTTAGGAGCTGAAATTTCTTCCTCTTTTAACACGATATAGCAATTTTGAATTAAATCGGATAACGCTTTCCTTAGAAATAACCGAACTAAAATACCGGGTTTCAGTGGTTTTTTCATACAAATGCCATACAAATCGGCCATGGAGACAGTGAGGAAAATTCAAATTGCACCAATAGTGCGGAAAAGTGCACAATAAGACAAACAGCATTTTGCTCAGAATTGAAAACGCTACAACATACACTTGGACGCATTGAAGACTAATGCGGACTTCTATTTCAAAACTCTTCCCAAAGTTGAAATTTGTTCCTAAAAATTTAGCTAAAGGTGCATTTTTAAAATGACAAAATGTTAGTGCAGACTCGCACAATTTGATCAATTAATACATTTAACATGTAGTACAAATCTGTGAAATTAGTGCCCATTAATTTGTTTCTTTAAAAATGGTGTTTTACACGAATTATTTAATTTCAAAGATCACCGATAAAAAATTGCAAACTTAGCGCACGTTCTTTGGGATGCAACAGCTGACTTTACAGCTGTTAAGCTAACATATGCTGTTAAGTATTAATATTTTGAGTATGAGGCATAACAGTCTGATGTTCTGTTAATACATTCCGACTAATTTTTTTTAAATTAGAGAACTTTTATTTTTTGATTAAATGCCACAAAAAGTGGTCAAAAGCCCCGTAGTGCCGTGTACAGTTTTATTGTTTTACTTTTCAATGCAATGTCTGTCGAGGACTGACACACACAGTGACATGGTTATGCTATACACATATGTACAAACATATATATATGGATATATTCACATTACGCATCAAACTACTAGCACTCAGTGGCAGAAAATCTATATTTTTGAATAAGAGTTTTGAATTTAAATACGACATTAGGTTGGTGAGTGTTGGAAGAGTAGCATCGCTTTTAAGCAAAAAGTATATCTTTAAAATAAAATAATATTAACAATAATCAAATATTTTAATAAAACCATATGAAAATACGACTTATAAATGAATAATTCGTAAATAATATAATTTATATTAAAGTTCTCTCGGGGCAATCAAGGTTTCTTTTATATTATTTTTTTATACATTTTTTAACTCTATTGTACAAGAGGTGAGTTGTTGTGGGGAGAGGGGAGGACAGACAACATGGATATTCGAGGACCTGAACACCGTTCCTCTAGCAGAACAAAGGCAGAGAAACAGGTACAAAAAATGTCAGACATCCGTTGTGTTCCAACTTAAGGATATGCATGAGACACTTACGTTCTGGATTGCATAATAGACTAAGAAACACTAAAGTCAGACCACTAAAGTAAACCAGAATAAAGTCACACTTTAGGGTAAAGCTCTAAGTAATTATAATAAATAATGGATGTTGATTTTGTGTTAAACACCAGGATTAAATTAATTATGACTATTCAAAATGCTTAAAATAAGTTATTTATTTATTATATGGAAAATATATAAATAAAATCCGTTTATTTATGCTTAAGAAACTTTGAAAACGATGCTTCTTGAGTCTTATAAAATTGTTTAATATTTTAATATAAATTTTGTGATTTACTAAAATTTGCCAAACGTTTTCAATCCTTGGAACATTGTCTTTTTCCACCTTGTCATCTTCTTTATTCCCCCAAAGAAGGACGAAAGATGGAGGAGAGTATAGCAAAAGTGCCAGCAAATAAAACCTAAAGGTGGAAAGCAAGTATGTCCTCCTCCTTTCAACCCTTCACCGTCTCCTTCATCCTCCACACACACTTGTGGCACGCTCTTGTTGACACATATGCCATCTCCATGATGGCCATATTGCCATGTGGCAACGCCCTCGTCTATACAAGCTGGTGTCCTTACACATATCTACACCCAGATCCTTCGATTCCCTTACCATTGGTCCTTGGTCTTTTTGTGTTCTTCAGCCTCTACCTGATGCAAATCCCATCAATAATCCAACAATGCAGCAGTGATAAAACGAAAAGAAAAAAAATTATAAAAAATAAAGAAGGAAGTAAGAGCAAAAAAAGTAAAAGAAAAGAATGAAAAGCGTGGAACGGATGCCAAAAATGGTTCCTTGATACTCCACCTATGAAATCCTACCACTTCCACTGCACTTGACAAAATATTTACTTTTGTTAAAAAGATATGCCTTAGAAAGTATATTATATATTTCTTCATATTTCTGATTATTAATTAAATGAGATTCTTTAGTATCTTAATTATATAAGTATTAAAATAAATTACATTTTTTTTTATTATTTATTTATTATTTTCTGTGTGATTGCCTGACAGCCTTCTTGGCTGATTGATTCGCATTTGTGTGTCAATGATAATGATGTACCGATGTCGATGGCAGCTAGGCTAATGTTTATGGTGATTTTAAGACACCTCTGCCATTGGTATCCTTGTGAAAGGGTTAAGTATCCTTGTGAAGAGAAAGCGTCGCGTTCTCTTTTTTACAGGCAAAAGCACTTGGTTTATCACAGCTTATACCAGAGTTTCATCTGCTTTAAATTAATGTTAAAAATTTTTCCTCTGACTTCCAAAGACTTTCTCTTTAAAACTTCAATATAGCCGAAAGCCTCTGTGGCAATGGCTGTTTATATTCTTGTTGCTTAAATTAGAATTAAGTAAACAGTGTACAAATAAAAAAATAAAACTTTAATGGTTATCATTTTCGAATTAATCATTAAAATATCCGAAAGGTTCATAATAATTGTGAAAAAGGTTTGAATTTCAAAAATTTGTTTTAAATATTTAAGGGATTTTGTTGCTTGGACGAATTTGATAGTATCAAGAACGCAAAACTGAAAACCTTCAGCAAAAAAAGTTGTTGTTAACTTATTATTGTTGTTATAAGTGACCCCGTCTAGAGGCGGACTTGGGACGATTTGGGAAAAAAATTATAATACATATTTAATGAACAAATCAATTGGCCGTGTTTGTAGGATCTGTTTCGATTGATTCGCAGGAAATTAGTTTTTTTTAATTTTCTGTTACTGTTACTGTTACTGTTACTGTTACTGTTACTGTTACTGTTACTGTTACTGTTACTGTTACTGTTACTGTTACTGTTACTGTTACTGTTACTGTTACTGTTACTGTTACTGTTACTGTTACTGTTACTGTTACTGTTACTGTTACTTTTACTGTTACTGTTACTGTTACTGTTACTGTTACTGTTACTGTTACTGTTACTGTTACTGTTACTGTTACTGTTACTGTTACTGTTACTGTTACTGTTACAACCAAGTCATCTACGGAAAATATCCTTTGCTCCTTTTATTTTACCTTGACTTTCCACTGATTTCTGCTTGCCGACATTAAGATTGTATTTGTATAGGCTGGCAAATAATGCAAATAAAGGAAAGGAAGGCGAGCCAGATATAATGAAGGCTGAGACAACAATTTCTGAAAGTCTAAAAATGGCCCGGAAAAGGACCAAGGACAATGGCCAAAAGCTCTGTCCGGTATGGTCCTTGTTAACCGGATATTCATGTGCCAAAACAGGATGTCTTTCTACCTCTCTGTGTGCTGTGCATTAAAATTTAAATTAATTGCCATAGTTAAGAGGCAGCAACTGTACGGGATTTCCCTGGTAGCTGCAACGCCAAAATTCCTATATTCGTGCAAGGCAATCACTTATGCACTTAATGGCCCAAGGACTAAGCAGGAAAGGAGCCCAAAGGCCGACTTTAATTGGATCATAAAACATAAGCCTTTGGGAATCTATATGTAGCTCTGAGTCAGTGATGCTGTTCGTTTTAATTGTGAATAAAATTCAATGTAATTAAAATTATGCCACTAATTTCTAAGCAATGAGAAATAATTTTAATGGTCTCAAAAATCGTAAAATTCTCCATGGAAAGGGTGGTGGTGCTTAAAGGCTCCTAAAATCATTTCTGTTCGTTTGCATTACTTTATTACGGTTAAATAAAACGTTACTCGCACAAGGAATATCAAATAGATACTTAACTTTTAAGAACATATTTAGAAAATACAAAAAAAAACCTAGTTTATTTTAACAAATTTAGTCATTTTTAGGTTAATAATAACTATAAACATAACTATTTTATAAAAATGTTACTAAATTTAGGGATATATTTCCTTAAATATAGAAAAATATTAAATAATATTAAATATAGACAAATATTTGAACGAGGTTATAAACTTTCCACACTTTAGCACCTAAATAAATCCAGCACAGGAACAGTGCATCAATTACAGGCTAAAGTAAGGAGGCGAGAGGAGAAAACAGAAGTAAAAGGAAGACTGACGATGCCAGAGGAAATGAGCAGGCATTAGAGTGACATTAAAGTTCAATAAAACTGAATTTATGCCCCTCAGATGCGAGTGAACAGTGAATTCTGAGTAAAAAACACACACTCCCTACATATGTATGCATGCCTGATTATTTGTTTATATGTAATCTGTTTCAGCCAGGACCCATTTTTATATTCTGGCCTTAAATAACAGGAGTTTTTTCTATGCTTGAAGAGGCTCTCTATACCTTTGGCCCATAAATTATGCCACTCTTTAATGCTTTGTAAAATGCCAGCTAGACAAGAGGCGAAGAGAAACAAAAACTGGCCCACTTTCTTCTTTAATGGTGGGGAAAAAGTTAATGTCCCAACAAAAATGCAGACTCCCTTTTCGTATCCTTTTTTTCCAGCACTCTTCGTGTGTGTGTGTACGACCACAAAAAGTTGGTTAACCACAGGGACTAGTGGTTTTTTAGTCGCATTTCGTTCTTTTTATGTAATTGATAAAATAAAACCAGGCTAGGAGTTGGCAATGGGGCATGTTTTAAACAAAAAAAAAGGGGAAAAAACCCTTTAAATTAGTAACGAAGTGGAACAAATTCGATGATGTAGGACGTTTCTTAAATGCTTTAAATATGTGTATATGTATACCAAATCCTGAAAGGGAATATTCAACGAAATTGAAAGCAAATGTAAAAAAATGGCAACAATTGGCCAACAATCTGTTGCCAAAAAACTATCTTACTGGCTGACTGGTGCAATAAACATCAAAAGCCCGAAGATAACATTTTGGCAAGGGTTAATATGGGGCTGCCAGTGAACCAAATATTTGTATCTGAATATATACTATATTTATGGAAATAGGTATCCATTTTGTTTGTATTCTTATTTATTTATTGTTATTATTGTTTCCATTTCCAATGCCATTCCTCTTCCTATTCCTGTTCCTGTCGCTGTTTACTACTTCATTGAACTTTGTTCACGTTGCCTATTTCCGAGGGGTTTGCGCTTTTTGTTTACCTTGAAACATCCTGTGCTAAATATATATTTGAAAAGGAAATTGATTTGCGGCCTCACCTGGCTGTAAGTGCTTTTGCACTCAACAAAAAATAATAATAGAAGAAGCGTAAGCATAATAGTAATTTTTGATTTAAAAATAATTTCGAAATCATTTACATAATTAAGAGCAATTCCATTCTATTATTGAAATATTTTCTTAAGAACTTGTTTTTCTGGAATATAAAATTAAGAGCTCTTAAAAATTAAATGATATTTATTCTATATTTCCATATTCCATATTTATATTTTTAACTCAATGTTTTTTCTTGTGTTTCCTAAAACTTGAACATATTTGCTCTTAGTGTAGCCCGCGACATTTTCCATTTTCCGTTGACTATGCCACCAGAATTTCCCTCCTTTTACCTCTTAATTTCTCTCTTAGCCCTTAAATGATTGTTGACCTTTGGAGTTGAAACTTCCTTTGGCTTCGTGGCCCACATCAATCTATTGGCATCAACTCATGGCATCCTCTTCGGGGCCAAAATAACATTTTATTACAGAGTTGGCCAACTTCATTCTTCTTTTATTTTATATTTTTGCTTCGTTTGTTCTTTTGTCACGGTTCTTTTGTGAGAAGCGACATAAATTATTGGCTAATTGCAAGTGAACAAAAAAAAAATTGTATGTATACAAAAGTGACTCACAAAAAGAGACAGAGACGGTGGATAAAGCTAAGGGTATGGGTCAAAGTAAGGTCGAAGACTGCAGATCAAAAAGTGAAAGCAGCAACAATGCTAGACCTACTGTTGAACAAATATTTAAACACAAAGGAGCAACAGCACATTCTTAGAAACATGAACAATTATGAAACCACAAACTAGTCTAAAACTCTTCATATTAAAAATAATAATAGAAATAAGTACTCTTATTTTTTTAAATTACAAATATTATGGATGTTTGTGATTATTTAACAATTTCTCTCTGAGCACACACACCAACAGTACAGCCAGTAGAGAAGTCCTCGTTGTTTGCTGCCTTTTGTCCGCGTAATTGAGGGAAAAGAAAACTTGGAGGACCAAAGTCAAGGGTGCAGGTTTTCCAGGGGAAAAGAAAAAGTGGGAGAGGGGCGAGAATTGAAGGAAAAATAGAGAAGAGAAAGGAGGTGAAAATTAAACGGAGAATAATCGTAGAATATAGGGGTCAAAGTTTTATAAAGCAGTAACTAAAAGAGAGTATTGCCATGGCAGCAAGATCCCTAACATGAGGAATTCCTCAGAGCTGTGAGCTATCACAACCTCCGCTCATACATTGATATATTTTTGATACATATTCTATAATATATATTATTTATAATCTATATCCTTCCAGTGGTTGTGGCCAACCAACAGATGCGTTCCACCACCAATTTGCTGATTATAAACCTGGCCGTCTCGGACATCCTGTTCGTCATCTTCTGCGTTCCCTTCACGGCCACCGACTACGTCCTGCCCGAATGGCCGTTTGGCAATGTTTGGTGCAAGTTCGTCCAGTACATGATTGTGGTCACCTGCCACTGCAGGTAAGTCGGCAAACAACGCATTATAGCCACACCTAATCACTACCAATTTGCAGTGTCTACACGCTGGTACTGATGTCCTTTGATCGCTTCCTGGCCGTGGTCCATCCCGTGACGAGTATGTCCCTACGAACAGAGCGCAATGCTACACTGTAAGTGTCTTTTATAAGACCTGTATTGTACACTGCTCAAAAAAAAGAAAATACAAGAAAATATAAACAACTTTCGGACAAAAAATGTCTGATTGTTCTAATTCAATCAATTTACTTTCATTATAGAATTATAGAATGTTCCTTCTTCTTCCTTGAATCCCCTTAGCGATAATCTATTTTTTGATACTGTAAATAAAACTAAAAGGCTAATCAAACACTTTTTCTCTAAGTGTCACAGCTTCTGCCCATATCCTCCCCCATATCATCTAGAGTAATTGCATCAATTTGTCATTTTTAATTAGCTTTGCTTGCCTGCCTACCTGCGACCTTTGCCTTTGAGCCAAAGATAGCACATTGATGTCCTTCACGTTTCAAGTCTTTAAGAAAATCCAGCTTAAAGAGAGTGTCAAACCTCACAGCCTCAAAAAAGTTGCCACATTTCTTAACACTTTTTCTTAAGGTCATCTAAGAATAACTTTCCAGAAATTAAAAACCACAAGAACTGTCCAGCAAACTTGCTGAAATATTTCTTGTCTAAACTTTGGTGGCAGCTTTCTTGATTAAAAAACTTATCAGGTGGCTTAAGAAATTTATAATAGTAAATTAAACCTACAAGCAGATAAGGGACTTAAGGAAAATATTTAAGGGGGTCTTCTCATTGAGCAACTTTTTTTTTCGACTTTTTTTTTTTTGCATGTATTTATAACTTGGGTAGTTGTGAATATGCCCATAAAAGGATTTTTAGAAATTCGAAATACTTTAGAAGATACAGCCTTTTTTGTGAAGCAAGACTCGCAGAGCAGAGAGGGCAGCAAAAAGCTTTAAACGCGTTTATCTCGAAACCACGTTTTTCGAACTGGCGGCCATGATATCTCCAGTTCAACTAAACCGATTTTCATGAAACAAAGTGGAATCGACGCAGAATTATCACCATTTTCGGGTGACCCTCGACCATAATTTTAAATTTTTTTTTACTATTTTTTTTTTACACTAAACTACAAAAAAAGACCCGAAATCGAAATTTTTTTTTGAATGGCCGCCATTTTCTCAAAAAAAATTTCAAAATTATGATCGAGGGTCACCCGAGAATTACATCTATACTGATTATAACTACGTTTATTTTTTGCAATTCGGACGCTCCGGAGACCCGGAATCGTGGCCGCCGTGACGACACCTTTTTTTTCCACCACCAACTTTGAAGTCTCATAACTTTTTGAACACCCCTCGTATCGAGGCATACAACATTTTTTTATTTACTTTGAACCTTTTGTAATACAATAAATAAAAAAAAAGGGTCCAAAAAACGGGTTTTGAATGAGAGGACCCCCTTAAGAACAAAAGCAGAGCTTAAGCTTAGCTTAGCTTTGCAATATTTATGGCAATAGGCAAAAGGGATATGTAATACATTTATTAATCTACCATTTCTACTCCTTTTACTTATAAGTTTTATATATTTATTATATCATATTATATTCATTTTTAAACAGGGCCATCATGTGTGCCTGGATAACAATTGTCACCACCGCCATTCCAGTGGCTCTCTCGCACTCGGTGCGCATCTATCAGTATCACGGCAGTGCCGGCACCGCCTGCGTATTTTCCACAGAGGAGGAGGTGTGGAGTCTGGTCGGTTTTCAGGTGAGTTTTAGGAATACCCAGTATTCAAGGCCTAGCACTGAACTAGCCCAAGTTTAGAAGAATTGCTTTGCTGACTGCAGAAGATTTCTTACTTATTCCCTAGATTGATGATTTGTTAAATAAATTTATGAGGTTTTCCGTATTTACTATATAGAATTTAAGGTATTATTTCCTAAGATTACCTGAAGCCTTTTAAATTTGTGAATCAAGCTCACTCAAAGCCAACTAAGCTCTGTAAATGTGCATCGTTAAGTAGACACAAAAGAGAACAGGTGAGAAAGTATTTCAAACACGAAGTAGGCGTCACAAATGTTTTCATAAGGCCATAACACTTCTATACACACACATCTGGGCGATCATCTCCGTTGAACGGGCCTTGAGCGGGGGCCCCTCCCTCCTCCTTCCTGCGGGCCAGTTCGTTGGGTTCAACGTTCCATGAGGGACACCATCCAGTTGGACATTATCTGGACATTTACGTGGCTCTAATTGCTCTTGGATCACCCAGACGAGGTCCTTCATGTCGTCCAGAGACAGGTCGGGTGAGAGTTTCAAGAAGAATGGCACATTTCTGTTTTTGTCCAGATTCGATCGCGTGGCGTTCACCTGCACAAACCGCTCGCATTGATAACCAGGTAATTTAAGAACTCCTAGCTCGCTGCTGAACCCGTACCGGTTGATTATGGCTTTATCCTTGGATAGACGAAAGACCTTAGGCTTTGTATTGCCTTCCTGGGGCGGCCGGTGTGAGGGTACTTGCCTTGATGAAGTGGAAACCAAACTATCGCAATCTCCTCCCAAGTTGCTAAGCAGTCTGCCAAAGAACGGTGTGTGCAGGTTTATGTCATCCTGGTACTGGGACATCGGACACAAGCGCTACTTGCAGGCAATCACGGAGAGATGACGACTGGTTTCCGCCGGCAGCCGTGTGCCTGGCTGGTCCTGGTCTTTCTACCTATTAAGGCCAGCCACTACGGCTGCTGTCCACAAAATCCGATCCAAAATAAGGAATACATCTAGGTCCCCGGCACGTATCGGTGCCTATCAATAACAACTGCGTGGATAGAGGATGACGGATTGCTATAAAACGTAAAAAAGAGTAATGTACTGAATGACACAATTTTACATCAACAAAGACTTATATTAGGGAAAACTTATTTGACGACAGGAATAAATATATATATATATATCTTAATGCCTCTTTTCTATTCAAGGGTAGTTTTAAATATTATAGATTAAAGCAGAAGTTTGGCAAGCAGTGAAGAAGAATATATACATATACATTGTATATTCTCAATTACTATATTATATAAAACCTAGATGGGCAAGCCTATGGCTCATCGTGCTCTCGCTGCTCCCTCCGTTATTCGTAAATTTTGGCGCCAGCAAGACGCACAAGTAGATCCCGTCGCGTGCTCAGCGAGGCGTGAAGATTTACAAAAACAATGCCACACAAATTCGGAGGCGGTAGCGGACCCAACGCCGCGATCCCGAATTTGCAACAACAAAAACTAAACCTTGGGCCTCGCACATGCAACTCAAAACAAAAACAATTTTAAAGGGAATTGGGCAGTTGTCGTTGACTTCTGCACAGCCAAAAAGTTTGGAAGTTTTCCTTAGTCATTTTCTAAAGTCAGCCACAAGTGCAGGTGTTAAATGGATAAAGAAATTGAAAGTACTGAAACTGTTTTTGACAGTGTACTCTCTTCGCTCGCACATTCTGTCTGGCTCGTGGCAGCGAGGGATCGCGACGGTGGTGGTTGTTGTTGCAAATTTTGTCAGGCCGAGCTACTGCTCAGTCCGTTAGATTTCGTGCCCTTCCCTGATATAAAACGTGTTTGTTTTATCCCTCAAATTTCATTTTCAATCATCTTCACACGAGGAGAGGGTAGTGGGTTCTCATAACGATGCCAACTCCTGCGGCAAGTTGATTCATTTCGCAGAGTGTCTAAGGCGACGCCGCGTTTATGGACAAATCCCAGGAGCTATTTTTCGGGTCAGGCGGAGTATTAAGTGTGCCTGTTCCCTGGAAGGCCATGCCCCGCCATTTATTACATGGCACACACTTCAGCTTATGGCTTTTTATTAGCATCCGCATAAAGTTTAAACGGGAGAAAAAGTATAAAAGAAACAGAGAAACAGAGACTGTCTCAAGTTATACAACTTTTATTTATGACGATAGTGTTGTAAAATTTCATGGCCGGTCTATGCTCTATTTGTATCTATTTTTAGAATCCTTAAACCCATCCAAAAAGGGAACTTTATAGTTTGAATATACTAGTGCTTGACCTCGTTTCGGCTCGCTGATGTCTTAAAAGCAATTTCATATTCGGAATTCAGTAAATAAACAAAACTTTGTACAATTTAGCTTAGCATTAAGAACTTAATCATTTATTTTCTTTATAATGTTTTCATAATCATGATAACAATTTGCCCAAAAAGCGGAAAAAATTGTTTTGACTGAAAAGTTTTTTTTTTAAACTATAAAAAAACAAAGAAAAATTCTTTGCAAAAGCGTGAAAGAGCTCTTACTTAAAAAGATATGGTGCTAAAAGTCAAATAAGAAATATATTTATAAGCAATAAATAGTTATGTAAATATTCTTAAACAAGCAAGAAAATAAGACAGTTGATTAATTATTTGATAATTAATTCTACAAAAAAGAATGTCTGAAAATATCACATCAAAATATTTTCCATTACACCAATCGAACATTTAACTTGATTTAATAATTTCTCATTCAGGAAATAATTAACAAACCTTTAAATTATTAAAAATTTAAATGTGTTCTGCTACAATAATTAATATTTAAATGAATACAATTACCAGCAGTTGAAATTAACATTCAGACGCTTTATTAACCCCAGATCTGAATATGAAGCCCCAGGATTTCTCTTCAGATTCGGATAAGAATCTGGCGAAGTGTCAGAATGGATTATGTCACTCCTTCTCGACTTGTTGTCCTTGTGTCGGTGTCGATAACAAACGACGTGTTCATTGACCATGGAGGATAATCCCAACAAAGTGATTTCGATTCCATGGCTGTCAGGCATTCCCAGCGCCTCTTCCGCCCCCAGAATACAAATGAAAAAGGACGTGGCAGCGATTATTAAAAATTGCGAAATGTCCGCCTGATTTCATTGATGCGGAAAAGGGAAAAAATACATATGTATATATATTTTTTATCATGTATCCGACTTGTTAAAATGGAAAGCAACAAATTTCATACAAGGTAGTAATAAATTATTTGTCGGATTATTTGTTTAGCCTCAGAAAGTTAAATAAAATACATTGAATTGTATATTACCAAAAATTATTAAATCCATTTAACGAATATTATATACATTTTATCAATTGTTTTGACTATTTCGAACCATGTAGTTGTGTTTTCCCAGTGCATAAATATCACACATCCCACCTTTTCAGTTTCATTGCCTTCATTTGGCGACTAAGAGGTCATATATGTATGTATATGTTCATATGTATGGACATATTTTTATACCATGTACCAAAGGTACAAAGGTATTATAATTTTGTGCGATATTCTGTAACAGCCAGAAGGAGGCGTGGCAGACCCCCAAAAGTTACCTAAATATTGGTCAGGACCACTTAAGGAGTCGATATAGCCATGTCCGTCTGTCCGTCCGTCCGTCCGTCTGTTCGTCTGTCTGTATGAACGCCTAGATCTCGGAGACTATAAGAGCTAGAGACACTAAACTTGGGACTTAGACTTCTTATATCTGCACGCAGATCAAGTTTGTTTTAAATTTTTGCTGCTCCCCTTTTTTGGGGAGCTATTTGAAAAAAACGTATATCTCCTAAATTTATAAAGTTAGGTAAACTATATTCACAACCTTTATGTATTTTATCAAAATACACAGATTGTCTAAATTTCATTACGATCGTGCCATAAATAGCTGAGATATAGGCTTTTTAATTTATACACATTATGTATACAAGAGGGCTCCAAATAACACATGCACCAATACACTTGCAATGGTCACATTGTTTGCCTGCATACATACAGCGAAACAAAGTCAGATCTATTTCTAGAACGTTCGTTAGAGTAATTGTAAGTTGTCTCGAATTCAATTCACGGGGAGCGGTCCAGGGTACAGGGTATTCTACTGTCGGGACACCCGACTGTATGTCCATCTTGTTTTGTTTTGCACCTTTATGCATATTTCGATCTGCTGCGTGTGTGCTTTATTGTTTTTATTGCTTGCTTTCCGCTCTCCACTTTTCCGGCAGGGTGTGCGAGGGGGGAAGCCCCTTAATCATTTACACTTGGCTGCTGGCAGCCACCCAACCGCTGGCGCAATCAAAGGAAACCCGAATCCCCTCGAAAGTTGAGGAACCAAATGAATTTTAGGCCTGCAGCTCATTCAATATTCCAATAAGGACGAGAAGGTACCAATTCAAACGGACTTTCTGAGTTCCAAAATATTTTAAAAAACAAACTCTGGCAGCTCTTGAAAGTTTTTAAAAAGGCCAACAGTCTTAATGCAAACGGTAGGCTTTAACCGTAAATTAACTGTGACTAAAGGAATTATTTTCCATTGAATCGGTTTAAAATCTGCAGTTTAATATTAAATTCAAATTAATTGGAACTTAAAATCAAAATTCATTGTGAAATCATCGTTAAAAAATGTTTAAAATATACAAATACAAATACCAAAAGTATTTGTACTTTGGCTAATATATAGGCTAATAGTTTTAACAATCTTATTCGATTCAAAAATAGAACCATAGAAATATGCCAAAGGATTCAATAGTTCGGCTTATGCAAAATGCTGAAGAGGTGCTCTCTCCAAAATTCAGCCTAGTTTGACACGAGCATGAGAATTTTCCATCATTATCTTTTTTCAGACATGTTTCAGGGCTATATACATACATATATATGGTATATGTTCGTGTCTGTTGGGACTATGGATAAGCGGCAGCTGGTAAAGTGAAGAGGTTGCAATGGGTATGCCTCTTCCATAAATACTGATGGGATGGGGAGAGTAGTTTGAAGGGGCTTGGGAAATGTCTGGTACTCATTTCTGGTATCTGGTCAGCATTACGGGTCAGCGTTTCTCACAATTTCCATGCAAAAACAGAAAACAAAAGCCGCTGACATGGCAGCAGATGGCAGAGGAAAAGGACCTTCGACCATGAAACGAACACAAAAAGTGATAAGCAGGAAAATTAATATGATGGCAAAGGAACAAATGCCCAGCATTAACTATTTATACATTTATTTTAATTTCATTTTGGTTTAATAAAAACTTTCAAATTAAAAATAACTAATTTATAAAAATTATTTGCTGCAGGTTCTTGAGTTTAGTTGGTTCTTTAATTTTAAATATTTTAAAATATGTGACTTACTTTTGAGAACTTCTATTTAAATTTATTTCAAAATAACTGAATTTATAATCAGGACTCCCTATATTTTCCCTTTTTCCAGGTCTCATTCTTTTTATCCTCTTATGTGGCACCCTTGACGCTGATTTGCTTCCTCTACATCGGAATGCTGGCTCGTCTGTGGAAAAGTGCTCCAGGCTGTAAGCCTTCCGCCGAATCACGGTGAGTATAAAACCAAAGATACGAACATAAACATATAGAATACAAACAGAATATAAACAGAAAAATCGAGTATACGCAGTGGGTGCCGCAGGGAGGAGACTTTGCTGGCACCTGCGGCCACTGATTTTCCTTCTGTTTTTGATCCTGCGGAACATGGGCTACTAGGAAAACTCATGGGGTTTGGTTCATGCATTTTTAAGTAGCCGAGGGGTTAAGGAAACCGAAAGCTTTGTAAGAACATATGTAAGAACATATGTTATGTAGGTCAGTTTCAGGATGTGAAAGGGAGAGAGAGAGATATAGTGTTGCGTTCTTGAGAAATACTTTTAATTTCATTAGTAATTTCTTTGAACAAAGCACAATGTACCCTTTGACAATCAATTATCTGAAACTAATATTATTTATCAGAATTATTTATCAATATTATATCAATATTTTTGTATTATTATTTTCTTTCACTATTTTCCTTCAATATTTTATATCAATATATTCTGGAAATATTTTTTATCATCATTTCATCATTATATTTTGTAGCTAAACGAATCCTTAAAGCAACTTAAATTTAGCTTCTCGGAAAAACAAGACAACAGGAAACTTTCCCAAACGTGTTTCGGATGACCGAGCATTATTTTCAAGTTAAACTTTTATTAACTTTAAACTTTAAACCTCCTTCCGCATAGACTTCAATTGAAGTGCTTAAAGTCTGTACTGGGAAATACTTGGAACTTACTTGGCAAAGTTTGGTTTTATCAAAAACGAAATACCATTAAATTCTACTCATTCACCTTTTCTTAAAGTCGTTCAATAAGTTTTAGTCCTTCGAAAAAATAGAATAAATAAAATGAAAAGAAGTAAAATAGAGTATGTGTTTTTGTGAATGATGAATAGTTTATAAGAACCTGTTGTGCTTCTTGATTTGGTCATTTAATTTTATAAGTAATTTATTTTTTACAGCTATATGGTAAAACAAATTTTCAATATTTACCCTAAAATTTGCAAATTTCATTAAACTTTTTAAGCAAATAAATAAAATGTGAAATTGAAAATGAAAATGAAAATAAAGAGAAGAGGTCATAAAATAAATGGCATGAAATTGGGTTTCGATTAACTTTAATGTGCACATATTTACTCACAGTGACTCTTATATATTTCACACTCTATCTGGAATATATATATGTATCAATATATATTTATGTACGTAAATATTTGACAGGAATATTGCGCTTAGACTGCATTTTAAACTTGAATGGAAATGAAGTTGCGAGGGGTACGCAATGCGCACGCAAAGTTCATAAATCAATGAGCAGCGAACTGAGGCATAATTTATATACAATGCATACTACATATATATATACAAAAATATATGTTTTCGAACACCCACAACCATAGACCATGTCTATATATCTTCCTAACTAACTTTTTGGTATGTTTTCCTTTTGTTTTTTGTTTTTCCAGCAAGGGAAAGCGACGTGTCACCCGGATGGTTGTCGTTGTCGTTCTGGCCTTTGCCATCTGCTGGCTGCCGATTCATGTAAGTATATATTTATTTAAATATATATTATATATACAATATATATTTTGTCTGATATATGTAAATGTCGGTTTGAATCACATTTACATACACTAAAAATCAAGTAAATGCTCATAAAGGCGAATTCCGCAACTTAGCTAGCAAACTGATTAATTTATTCCATATTTATATGCTATATCTCATAAAAAATGTTTTTTTTTTGTTTTTGCTATAGAAATGTAGTTAATACTAAGAATATAATATCCTGAAATTAACGCAAAGAAGACAATCATTAGGAAATGAGTTCTGAAGAGATCCCTTTTCTCTATTTCAGCCTGTTGTTGTTTTAGTTTTCTCTCTTCGTAGACTTACTAATTTATAATTGTCTATTCTATTTTCTATATATATCGATCTATATATATCTTCTATATATTCCCCACACATTTAATGAATAATATTTCAATTTGCTTAAAGTTTTACTAAGTTCTACTTTCAAGAGGCTTCTCTTGGCAGCCAGCAGCTGCTGCCTTCGAATGTCCTGGCAAACAGTGGCAATAAATTGACGTTTCCTTTCGCAATTTATTTGCTGAAATGCTTAATAAGCCAGCAAAAGGACGAAGGCTCCTTGCACTTGCATCCTTCAAAGTATTTGCACAAAATCAATGTGCTCGCAAGTTACAAACGAAATTACAATTGCTCAATCAGACACTTGAAGTGCACAATTGTATTTATCAATGCCAGCATATGGACTGCCTCCTTGGACTGAAAAGAAATATACATTAAAAATCACATTAAATAATTGCAACATTAGGGTTTAAATTTATTTATGTAAAATATAAACGAAATTAAATATAAAATCAGGGCTTGAATAAATATATCATTTTAAATTTTCTACTTTAACATAACTTTGTAATGCCAAGTTTTAATGTCTTTTAGGGGAACATTTTCCTTTCCACATTATATGATATCATATATTTTACTTCTTATATTTTCCTCCACTCCCTTAGGTTATACTTGTGCTGAAGGCCCTAGATCTTTATGGGGCAAGTCACCTATCGGTCATCATCCAGATCATTTCGCATGTGCTGGCCTACACTAATTCCTGCATCAACCCCATACTCTACGCCTTCCTGTCCGACAACTTTCGCAAGGCTTTTCGCAAGGTGAGAGCAGTTCATCTTCTCTTGTTTTAATTTAAAATGATAATTTTTTATATAATAATTATCCAGGTGGTTTGGTGTGGTAGCCCGCCGCCTCTGATGACCAATCAACAGGTGACCAAGACGACGCGAACTGCAACCGGCAACGGAACGTCCAATATTGATATGCTCTAAGGAGTTATGCGTAGATGCATGCGTTAGGGCTTTAAAGGTTCCAACATTATAAAGCTTGTTAAGTTTTCTTGGTAATAAAATGGTAAAACAAATTATTAACTTTTAACAAAATGTAAAACATTATTTTTATGGTTTATAAAAGAAGACAAACAAAAAATGTCTTTGATTGTATAGGGAAAAGAGACAGAGGTGAATATTAGTCCTTCCCAACATACCATAGGTAAGTACCATTCTCATTGTAAGGACTGATGGCCTTTTCGAAATCTTTTAAGAACTGCCAGAGCTTGCAATTTAAAATATTAAAATACTTTCAGGATCTTTCGAGTTGGTACCTCTGAAATACCCAATAAGCGCAGGCCTAAAATTCATTTGGTTTCTCAACTTTCGAGGGGATTCGGTTTTTCTTTGATTTCTGCAGTTGTGTGGCTGCCAGCAGCCAAGTGTAAATGATTAAAGGGACTTCCCTCTCGCACACTCTGCCGGAAAAGTGGAAAACGGAAAACAGGCAATAAAAACAATAAAGCAGACGCGGCAGATCGAAAGATGCATAAAGGTGCAAGTCAATATAATATGTCCATACATATATCAGTTCTGAACCCACAAATGAAGGCAATGAAACGGAAAAGATGGAATGTGTGATATTTATGCACTAGAAAAAACGAAACTACATGACTCAAAATAATCAATAAAATTCTCAAAAAATATAAATTCCATTGAATGGATTTAAATATTTCTGGGAATATTTAAATTAATGTATTGTCTTTTATTTATTTATTCATTATTGCTTTGCGTGCCAACTTTTGCTTTTAATTTTTAAAAGTGGTTTAAAAGCTGAAATATATATATTTGTTTCTTTTCTGCGCGTCAATGAAATCGGCCGGACGTGCCGCAATTGTTAATAATCGCTGCCACCCCCTTCACATTCATATTCTGGCGCTGGGAATGCCTGACAGTCATGGCATCGAAATCACTTTGGTGGGATTATCCTTCATGGTCAATGAACACGTCGTTTGTTATCGACATCGACATAAGGACAACAAGCCGAGAAGGAGTGACATAATCCGTTATGACACTTTGCCAGGTCCTTAACCGAATCTGAATCCGAAGCGAAGTCCTGGTTGCTTCATCTCGTAATAATATGGGTATATTTTAGCAGAAAATATAAATTTCATAAAACTATAAAGACATTAAAGAACGTTGAGTATCTAAAGTTGGGAAACTAGAGGGCTCCTCTTTTGGATGGTTATAAAGATGGTAAATATACATAGAACGGATAGATCCGATAGATATGGATGGACTGAAACTTTATAACACAATCGTCATAAATAAAAGTTGGATAACTTGAGAGAGACTCTTCTCATTTTAATACCCTTGAAGGGTATTATAGTTGCAGTCAGAAGTTTGCAACGCAGTGACGGAGACATCTCCGACCCTATAAAGTATATAGTATATTCTTGATCAGCATCAACAGCCGAGTAGATCTAGTTATGTCCGTCTGTCTGTTTGTTTGTCCGTTTCTACGCAAACTAATCCCTCAGTTTTAAAGCTATCTGAATGAAACTTTGCAGTTAGTCTTCTATATACTCTCACTAGTACATATGTCGGAACGGGCCGGATCGGACGACTATATCATATAGCTGCCATAGGAACGATCAGAAAATTACAAAAATAAAAAATTATATGTTTGCCAGTTTTCAAAATATTTTCACCAAAATCGATATTTGGCCATTTATTATTATTCCAGAATTACGGTTTTAATTGCATGCAAAACGGACGACTATATCCTAAAGCTGCCATAAGAACAATAAGGAAAATAATAAAAAAAAAAATCATAACTCGGCGGTTTCTCTACATTTTTTAACCAAATTTGAGATTTGGCCACTTAATATTATTACTGAGTTTCTATTTTAAATTCATAAAAATCGAACGACAATATCCTGTAGCTGACATATGTATGAACAATCAGGGAAATAATAGATAAAATTATAACTCGGTTGTTTCTCGGAGGTTCGGCCATTGATTACTATTTTCGAATTTCGCTATTAATTTCATAGTAAAATTGCAATCTGCAAGGGTATATAAGGGTATAGCTTCCTTTCTGGTCTTTTATTCTTTTTCTCCCGTTTAAGCACTATGCTGATGTTAATAAAAAGCCATAAACTGAAGTGTGTTCCATGTGATAAATGGCGGGGCATGGCCTTCCAGGGGGCAGGCACATTTAATACTCCGCCTGACCCGAAAAATAGCTCCTGGGATTTGTTCATAAACGCGACGTCGCCTCAGACACTCTACGAAATGAATCAACTTGCCGCAGAAGTTGGCAGTTTGATGAGAACCCAATACCCTCTCTCCGTGTAAAGATGATTGAAATTATGAATTGGCTTAAAATTGGAGGGATAAAAGGCGCCTTGGATGAGAGGTAAGACAATCCAGTAGCACCTGTAAATCTAATAACATATTTTTAGAGAGATATGTAGTTATTTTAAAATCACTCTATTACTCGCTGTTTTTCCGGCAAGCAAGTCATAATGAACACTGCTGTATCGCCCACTTCCAGGTTCAAATACTTCCTGTCTTCTTCCAGTTCCATCTCCCTGTTTTCCGCATAGTTTGTTTTATTTTTATGACTTCTTTATGACGACAACCATTGGGTCGTTAGTTCTGTTCTTCGATTTGCTTTGACGGATGAGTTGTGACTCAAGTTTGATCAATTTTTATTCGTTTGCTAGTCAAGGTTATATATAGATATATTTGAAGTTCAAGCATGAGGAGGGGATCCCCAAATCACATTTGATGTGACATTTTTTATGGTCATTCTAGAGAGAGAAAAAAACGTATATTAATAAAAAATAAAAAAAAGGGTTTATATTCCGTATATTCCGTATATATAGTATATATAGTATATATAGTATATACAGTATATAGTATATATAGTATATATAGTATATATAGTATATATAGTATATATAGTATATATAGTATATATAGTATATATAGTATATATA
>VNJQ01002083.1:0-115833 GCA_008042515.1 Drosophila truncata
CTGGTTGTGGTTGGAGGGGATGCAAGAGGCATAGGTGCCGCCCGCAAACTGCGTCTGTCCCGCCATCATCTGCTTGGCGTTTTGCGTAGTTGTGGTGATCATCTGGGGGGCGTTACCCTGGAAGGGCTTGCCGGCGGTTATCACCTGGATGGGCTGCTGACCGAGGCCGCCAGGATGCAAGAGATTACCGGACACGATCATCTGCGGATACAGGAAGCCGGTCGAGGGCTGCATCAGCTGCACTGTCCTACCTTGCCCCCAATCGCCGCCCACTCCTCCGGTAGCCGCCGCCAGCTGCATCGGGGACATGGTGCTGATGGCCGTCGAGTGCTGCTGCTGCTGCTGCTGCGTCTGCTGGGCATTGGCTGGACTTGGTGCTCCTCCCGCCACTCCTGTGCCGCCAGCAGCTCCTCCGGCTCCGTTGACATCTGAGAGCTGCTGCTGCAGCTGCATCTGCTGCTGCACATCCAGGATATTGGTCGCATGCTTCAACTCCGTTCCCGCACCCGCTGTGTGCGTGGGGAACTCTTGCTTCACCTGGATGGCGTATGGATTGCTCGCATAGAGCTGCTGCAATTGCTCCGGAGAGATCTGCAACGGCACCGTGGTGGCGGCTGCCACCTGCTGGCCGGAATTCTGTGCCTTATCCAGTTTGAGGCTGGTTTGGCGGGCAAGGGGGAGCGTGTTGTGCGAATTGGCTGTGCTAGCTGCACTGGGAGGGCCTGGGGTGGTGTTTGAGGTGTTCGGGGCGTTGTTGGTATACCGGCGGGCAGTAGGCGCACTGCCGTGACGATTATTTGTGGTGGTGACTGCCCCTGTGGCTTTTGGTTCTTGTGCTGATGCTGGAGTCGCCTGCTGCTGGGCAATGCCGGGATGCGGGGGACTGGCCACATCGTATTTCTCGTCAAAAGTTATTCCCGCCTTTTGAGCGAGCGTCTCCAGGCACTTCAGTGGCCGCTCTAGCTGCTTGCCACCGGCCTGCTGCTGCTGTTGTTGTTCCTGTTGCTGTTGCTGTTGGTGTTGCTGGTTCCGATGCTGATGCTGCTGGTTCTGAAGCTGCTGCTGCTGGTTCCGATGCTGCTGCTGCTGCTGCTGGTTCCGATGATGATGCTGCTGCTGCTGGTTCTGCAGCTGCTGCTGCTGGTTCCGATGCTGTTGCTGCTGGTTTTGAAGCTGCTGCTGCTGCTGCTGCTGGAGCTGATGGTGATGGTGTTGAGGACGCGGTTGTGCGTGCTGCAAAGGTTTCTCGCGGATATTGGAGTTGTCCTTCAGCGGTTGAGTTCCCCCACTCGTTCCTGCAGTTCCTGATGTCCCCTGGGAAGCAGTGGTGCTCCGTGATGTGTTGGTGTTAGTGTTGTCGCTTTCTGTGTCTGCTCTGTATGATCGGAGGAGGGGAAGAGAAGAGGATACAAAGGTTTGGGATCAGTAAACATTTGTTCGAAGCAAACGCAGAATCATCTGGGATCAGACCAGACCACCCGCCGGCGACCCAAGTCCCTAATGGGCTTCTCATGTCTCTTCTCTACAACAAACAATGACAAAATCATGTGCAAACAACAAGTTGGGATGCTCCCAGCAAATCCCCGAATAATAAGACTTCGAAAAAGCTTTGCCAAAAAATATATTAAATAGCCACAAGCAACAATTTCATGCTAATAATATTAAATAAACATTTTAAAAATATAAAAAGCATCAAATTCATTTAAAAAAGGAAACTAAGCATTTCATGGAATAACTTTTTATATAATAAAATTTTTATATAATTTAATTCCCAATTAAATACCTCAAATAATTAAAACCTAACCTATGTATGCTTTAATTTTTTAAGCGACAACAAAAGAAAATTAAGCATCAAGAATTCAGTGGGAAAGATTGTCCCTTAGTTTTAGGTAGATCTCAAAGAATATTTTAACTTCATTTCTTTCACATTTTCTTTGTACAATTTTCTCTCCCAACAACAACAACCATAATAATAATAATAATAACATTGATGAAAATGTTGGCGAAAATGCAAAAGGGATTTTTTCATTCATTGAAATACATAGAAAAATGAGAAAAATGGAGAGAAAAAAGAGAAGGCGGCAACCGAATCTGAGGGTTGCCTGCCATATCCCTTTGCATCGATCTTTATCTTCGGTTTTCCGAATTTCCATGTGAAGCATCGCAGCCGTTTTTCCGACCTCGTTTTTGCCCGGGAAAAGGTGTCCAGCCTGGCAGCTGGCACTGTCTGAAATAATGGCAAAAATGGCAATAAAGACGAATGCGAATTGCAGGCAGGCGAAGTTCAAGGACCTCCCCGTCAAAATGCTGACAGTTCGGAATGCAACACCGAATTGTTGTTGTTGTTGCTACTATTTCCCCCATACAGCTGCATTCATCATACTAGAAACAGGATTTCTTTTAATAATAATAATAAACTAATAAAATTAATTTAAAACAAAATCCCAGTAACTCACAAATATTTTAATAAATCGTCGAATCTGAAGTACGATTAATGCCAAAGGGTGGCATTTTTCAGATTATTGTATTATTTATTTTTTTACCCTAAACTCTGTGTCCCAGCAGCCAGTATCAAGATCCCTGCCTTTCCCATCCAAAAACCCATGAGGCCCATATAAAGTAAGAACATAAAGGGGGAAAGAGTAAAATAAAATAAAAGGAAAGGAAAAAGAATAAAAAAAAAAATAAGAACAAGCGAGAAATGTGCTATAAAAGCCGGCAAAAGCAAGAGCATTGGTGGCGAGGGTAAGGTAACCCTCATGAGCTGCTGCTGGTCTGCCCTCAGCCGAAAGGGGTGTTGGTGGTGGGCGGTCTAGAGGGGTGGATTTCTCATCACAGGGTGCCTGGGCTTGTGTCTGTGTGTATTTTTTTTTTTTTGCAAAAGTGTGGGTTTGAGATCACAGCCACCCGCAGTGAGAAACGATATGTACGAGTATAAATATGAATGTATGAGATATGTTTAAACCTCTTGAGGAAAGACAACTTGCCGCCCAAAGAAAAACCAAGAAGAAGACTGGTTTATCCCGTTAGTGTGTGCTGCAACAAAGGGGCAAAGCAGTAGCAGGAGGAATGATACAAAAAAAAAATGCAGGGGTATAAACATGCACACACATGCACACAACGGCTGGGAGCATGCGCCCCACACACAAGAGGGAGAGAAGCGAGAGGGGGAGAACGAGAGAGGGCTCAAATTCAAATCAAAAATCAGCTACAGTGGAATCAACCGTGCAAAATACAAAGGAGTGAGTGAGAGGGTGGCATGACAGCATATTGATTGATACACAAACGAGTTTTGCAATCACAAAAAGAGAAAACAAATGTTCGCCAAGGCAAACGTGCGAGTGAACGAGATGATACCATGTCTCATGGTGGAACTATACAAGGTGGTCTCATCAGCTACGTTGAGAACGATAAACAATCTCAGATAAAAGCGCTAGAACGAGATAGGAAGCGAACAACAACCATACCGGTCCCGGTATGGTAGCCAGAGTTGTCAATATGTACGATAAAATAAAAATATTTAATATTACTTTTTGGTTTTTTTGATTATTAATTTTTTGTATTAATATTTTTTTTTTTGTAGAAAAATTTCGTAGCAATAAATTTTATAACAATTTTACATGCTTTTTCTTTTCATCAACATTGCTTTAAAATTACGATAAGTTGGCAACCCTAAGTTTTTGTTTACTTCGGAATGGGAGAGAACATATGCAGAGTCTTGAAGAGAGCATACAAACAAGAGAGAGAGCGACCAGGGTTGTCGAGTGCAGTTTTTTGCTGTGGCAACAACAAAAACGGCTGCTTTTTGGCAAAGAACTTTTGCTTTTTCAATGTTTTCGTCAGTGGGTTGGGGAGGGGGGGGGGGGGGGGGGAAACAACCACCAACAGCCGACGCACAAACACAAACGAACACAGGCATGCATTGCGAAATTCGTTGTCAACAAAATGCAACAACACTGAACCGCACAGCAGGAGGCGGGTGGCCGACGGGGGAGCAACAGAAGGGCGGCAGGGAGGGAAATGAAACTCGTTTTGGGACTTGTGAGTTTGTTCTTTATTTTCTCTTCCTACCATTTGAGCGCATTTTATGACAACATAACAGAATATTTCTGGCGAGCGCAAGTTTTACGATCTAGTAAATAAAAACAAAATATTCAGAGTGTCAGCACCCACAAATAAAATAATAATAATAACAAATAAAGAAAAGACAAACGTGAAAAGTAACCACAAGTGCACAAGCAGGCATAAAGGCAGCAGTAAAAATAATCACAGACACACACACACACACAAACAAGTAAGCATAAGAAACAAATTGTAAATGTTAAAAACGAAACCAAACTAAAAATACCTTTTTTGCATAAACTTCAATGCACGACGATCCATTATTTAAAATAAAAACAATATGTCTAATAAATTAAAGGTATGCATGCGACGGCGGCATTTTCGGGTATTGGCGGCGGCGGAGACACTCTTTCTTTTTTGTTGTTGTTTTTATAGTTGTCGCGCTTTCTTTTTAGCCTCTCTAGTTGGCTTTGTTTTTCTCTTGTTGGTGTTGTTGTACATTAATAAACACAAGACGAACGAACACATACACACACATGTACAGGCAATAAATATAAACATACAGGCAACAACAAACACATAACGTAAAACGCAAGACAACAAATGTACACAAAAACGAAATGAATCCGACAAAAAGTCTCTCTCGCAGTCTCGTCTCTCTCTTTATCGATGCATGTGTGTAAATGAGTGTTTCGTGCACGGGCGGCAGAGGTAATTAGTGCATACTCCACTCACACTCACTCCACTCTCTATTTTGACGCTGCAGTTTGTTTTTAGCAGTGTAATTAAGAGGCTCAGGGGCCAAAGCACCTGTGCACGCGATCTTACTTAAAAAAAAAAACCGCGCCGACGACCACTCTAGACGCTTGATTTTATTATTCCAGCCGCTTTACACTTTTCAGCGGCAGCGACGCGCCGCCAGTCAATATTCGTAGTTTTGCGAGGCATCACTTTTAGCTTTGAATTCACAAATTTAGCACCGCGAGTCACTTTAAAAAAATCTTAAGCTAAAAGGGTATTCAAGTATGTGTGCGTCGCGTCGACGCGAGACTTTTTTCCGTTCGTTGTACGCGGACTCAGAGCGCAAGAACCGCACACCGCCAAGTTAAATTTCTGACTAAACCGCGCGGCACGGCGACAACTCTGCGCCAGCCGACGAAACAAAATGAAGTGCGCATGTGTTGGTGTTGGTGCTGCTTTGCGGGACAGCTGGGCATGGGAAAAGGCAACAGCAACCAGTTTCTCTCGCACTCGAGCGCAGGCGATAACTTTTCTCTATACTGAAATGTACGGGTG
Organism: Drosophila truncata; assembly: GCA_008042515.1. NCBI lineage: Eukaryota > Metazoa > Arthropoda > Insecta > Diptera > Drosophilidae > Drosophila > Drosophila truncata. The sequence continues at coordinate 5,359 of VNJQ01002083.1, forward strand.
CGAATGTGATGGTACTAGGGGCAGTCCGCGTCGGAGCAAAAGTGCGAGCGGGATGCATTCATCGCGCTTGGGGTTGGAAAGAAACAGCAGCAGTATAGCAAGCAAAAAAAAAATAATACGGTCGAGTACAGCTGGCGGGCATGTGTATTGTCCATGTGTGTGTGCCTGAGTTCCAACCACCCCGACTGATCGGCCCCCTCTCACTTCCCCTTCTATCGACGACCAAATCCAGTTTTCTGTGTCTGTACACTCGAATGTCTACCGCCCGATTGTTGCTATACTTCATCTTCTTTTTTCATTCCACCACCACAGCCAACGACTACCTGGACGTCGCCCTCCTCCTTCCATTTCCATTTTCATTCGCATTCCTTTTCCCACCCTCCTGCTGTACTGTTCAGATCGGATCAGCTTTACTTTATTATTAGTTTTGGTTGTCGGAAACAGGCGGTGGAAGGGAAAGAAGAAGCAAGAGGGAGGGGGCAGCGTATGCGCAGAGACAGAGCGGAATGAACAGTGGTGTTCGATCCATTATTATTGTATTGAATTTTTTTGGCGGTCTTTGTTGACGATGTTGCAGTTGTTGGTTGTTTTTCCTTGTGCGGCGTGTGCACAGTGGCGCATAAATTACAATATTTCCTAGTACGTTTAATGTTTTAAGAATTTTGATGTTTTTGACTTATACAAATATTTTATATATTTGCATTGTTGTTAAAATAATGATCGATGATTCGTGACAGATATATTTTTGTATTATAATAAATTAATTGGGAGAAAATCGCTCATAAAAAATATGGTACAGTCGTTAAATTTGGATCAAATTAGTCAACCTTGAGTATATGTAATAAATATTCAACGCCTTAGATGAAATACAAAATAATATTACATATTACATATTTTCCTTTTTTTTATTCATTTGTGCCCACTGTGCCTGCCACTTGGTATTTCATTTTGGGCTTTGTGTGTATTTGCTTGGGTGCGTTGCTTTGGGCTCTTGTTCTCTTTCCCCGCTCCCGCAAATCATTATTCCAATTCCTATGGTTGTTGTTATTTTGTGTTGGGTAAAATATCGCTTCGTCTCATATCACTTGCTTTTTCTTTTTGCTGCTTCGCCGCCATATTATTTTTATGCCCGCTAAGTGCTTTTGCCGCGTACTCTGTCGCTCTCTGCTTTGCTTTGCTTATTTTTTTTTGAGCTTGCGAGTGTGTGGGTTCAACATGGTATTGGTTTTTCCGTTTAAGCTTAGCTTTTTTCTTATTAGTTGGCCTGTCTTCTCTGCTGCCTTTTTTCATCTTCTTGCTTTAAACGCTCAACTGTACAAATAGTAGAGCATGCGCTCTTCCTCTTACTGCCAATTGAGTTAATTTTCATCAAGTTGTTGTTGGGGTCCCTCAGACGCTGATGTTATTGGGGCGAGTGAGTGAGAAGCAGCGAGCGAGTTACTTAACTTTGTGTGTGTGTATGTGTATGTGTGCGTTTGTGTATTTGCATTTCGTAAAAATGACAAATGCTTAATGAGCGTAAATTACTGTGTGCTCGCTCTAGAGTCCATACCTCGTATAGCTCGCTCCCGTTCTAACCCATTGTCCGGCGGTACTTGTTGGGCGATAGTCCGAACTTCCTACACTACACCATTTTTGAATAGATGAAACCGTTGCCCCGACAGTGGTGGTGTGGTGTGGTGTGGTGGTTTGCGTGTCTTGGGTGATAAACAAAAGTGGGTTGTTGCCTTAACATTTATTGCCCGACAATAAACGTAATGAAGTCGGTTCCGTTTTGTGCCGTTTCGCAGTTCGGGGGGTTTTATTGTTAAAAGGCGTGGCCAGTAAATGCTATCATTCAACAATTATGATTAATTCTATTATAATTTATATATTTACATACATAAATAAAAGTCATACGATTGGTTTAAAAATAAAATCAAAATTCAGAAATATTAAAAAATGTTTGCGTAATGATTTTCTATTAATTTTTAAATATGATTTAGTATTTATAAAGTTTCAGCTGGAAAACTGTGATACACGGAAGATCGGATTTGCTGCTTACTAAAATTATCTTTTATGGGTATTATTCATAGTTTAGACCGTAAAATGCATTATATCAGGGTATGCTATGCCCCAGGACCCCTGGCTTCATCATAATTACGAATCCTGCATTGTTGCCAACTCACCTCTTGCGCTTTGCTTCTTCAATTGCCTACATCCTTGCCTTTGCCTTCTTTCTTTTCATTTCTTTTCGTCTCAAATTTCTTTTTTGCTTTGCCTTTGCTTTATTTCTTCGCGATTTGCGGTTAACTGAATTGTCAACGCGGTCGCCCTCTAATTTCATTTGGTTATTTTTTGGGGGCATTATTTTTTTTTAAAGTTCATAAGTTAGGAAAACAAATTTCTATAGAAAAACACAGAAATTAAACTAACTTCTATGAGAAACAGAAAGGTAATACGGAACGGATTATAGTCTTCGTAAAAAAAAATAGTCAATGCAGGCCTGATAGTTTAATTTGTAGTATTTAGTTTACCTAATATCACAATATATTTTTCATTAAATAAAATATTATGTGTATATTCCCTTTATTTATATTCAATTTCTAAATAAATTGCAGAAACTGTACTAAAAACTATAAATGCGATCCTTTAAAAAGAAGATTTATCGAACATAAAGGATAAAGGGTTGAGCTCTGACACACTTCCCCATAGAAAACCCACCCTTTTCCTCCATTTTCGTGATCCCCACCGAAGCGGATTTTTAAAACAAACAAGATAATAATATCCAATATATACAGCCCCGGATGACCCTAAGGATAGGAACTATGTATTATTATTTTATAAATATATTGCGAATTATTATTATATAAATATATTCATGAATCCGATTGTTATAAACATTTTAATAACCTGTGAATAGGGTGACTGTGGGTGTGGTTATCTTTAACGTTTTTTAAATCTTTTTTTATTGATTTTATTCATTTTATGGAAATTGGAGAATTATATTATACATTGCATTTATGGGAACCATACAAATTTAATAGGAAAATAATATTATTACACTTTATTCAATATTATATTTGCTTATTACCTGAAATATGTTTGTTTTCAACAATTTAAATATAACATTGTATAGAAATCAGATTCATCGTTGATTTATTCCACTTTTTTTGTGAAATTAATGACTTTCATTATCTTAAACAAAAATATGTCACAGAAATGAGGTAACTATATAAATTTTAAAACATCTTTTTAAGCCATTAAATATATAAAATTATTTATAATATTTACAGAATTACTAAACAATCTAAATCATTTAAAATTCCTTAAATAAAATAATGATTTGCATTATTATATAAACACGAAACTTTCAAAATATGTTTGTTATTTTTAAAGTAGAAAACTAAAATTATAATGAAAATTTGAAAACAAATTCTTTATACGATTTTATGGAATTCTAAAAAAATAAAACATGACTGGAACTTCTGTTTAAACCTTGTAATTTGATGTTTCTATTTGCATAAAGATTTCATTCAGTATTCGCCATTTTGTTGTAGAAACAACAAAAACAATAGTTTCAATAGTAACAATGCAGCCTATGGGCAATATAGGAAAATACAAAATGCCGACGGGAAGATTGAGGCGAATAAAAAAATGGGCGCACCACCAAACTTATTTTTTTCGGTTGAGGGTGCGACAGGGACAGAAATATTGTGAAAAACGAACGGGTGAAAGGGATGGCGGTATACCTTGCCTAATGCGAAGAGAGAGCACTGTGCTGAGGGTGGGCGTGGCTCGAGTGGCAAGAGAGGCAAGAGAGTGTGGTGAGTTCGAGTGGCATAATATAACAGATTTTAACTTGATTTTGATTCACTTTTAATATTAATTAATATTACCTAAAGTATTATTGTTTAATAAATATTTTTGTCTAAAATGTAAACTCATGACAAAGTTACGAAGCTTTTAACGCTTTTTCTCATAAGTAGATTTCATTTATTCACTTTTTAGAGATCGCTTTTAAGAGTTATTGTACAAATTAGAGATAAAAAACAGGGAAAATATTAAATATAATGAATGGTTACTCTCAAATTTTGTTATACGAGTCATTATCAACATTTTTGGTAGTAGTATTTATTAATAAAATAAATAAATATTAAGGAAAACTCAATTTTTCAAGAAAAATGTAGAATAGTTTCTCGCTCGCTTTTGCTCTCGCTTCTCGCCCTCTCTTTGCCTGACTCTTCTTCGCCATCGCAAAAAGCTCAATCAGCTGTTGAGAGCTTTCACTCCGATCATATGCTTTTTGGCTCAGCTTTCCATTTAGTTTCTTTTTCTTGTGCGTTGAATATTTTTAGTTGCGGTTTGTTGTGGTTGCGATTTACACGCATTACTCGCAAGGTTGCAACAAAGTGGCGACGGCTCAGTTCCTGGAGAATTGATGGATATAGGGATTTGTTCTAAGCCAACGTGATCGTTATACTAGCCAGTCCAAGAAGTGTGAGTGTAAAAGAAGAGAAAAACATAAATAAGTTGAGTGTTTTGGGTTAGCATCTCATTTCCAACATTCCAGTGGCGCGTGCGGCTCTCCCGTTGCGTGCGTGTGTGTGTGTGAAAAACTAATATTTTTAAAACAAATACAATGCACTTTTAATTATTCATACATATTATTAAGGTATACATATGGGGGGATATTTGTTTTTACAACCGGCTTACACATGTGTATACTGATAACACTTTTCCGCTTATCACAAACCTGTTGGCATTTTTTTGTTTGCCTCCAAATCAAAACACGCGTTGACACATATACTTACACATGCACACACACATGCTCATTAATCTTTCGACGTAATAAAGACACACGCGTGCGAAAGAACAAGATATGGGTGTGAGAGAGAAAGAGATGGCGGATGTGAAAGGAAAATAAACAAACTCAATTAGAGATGGACTTTTGGAAGGCTCAAAAAGTTGCTTTTGTTTTTAAAAATTTGAATTTATTTTATTTTTTTATTTATTTGCCTAATGAAATATTATTTTTAATTTTTTTAAAAATGGATATAAACATATTTTTGTATGGCATAAATCATTACAGAGACGTTCCCTTAATTTTCCATTTAAATTATTTCAAAAACTAAATTCAAAAGTTTGTTGTGCAATTTTTTAATGGTATATTTCTTTGAAATCCCTTTTGGTGATCACTGATCACTCATTGCAGGAGTAGAACATGATTTCAGCAGCTAATCCCGGTGACTCTCCGGCACTATAGCTATCGGAATCCGTAGGACAAGGCCAGGCCAGGCCAGGTAGTCGTGATCTGTATCTATATCTGCATCTGAATTCTAGGATAAATTGTTTTACAATCGCTCTGGGCCCCTGGGATCTACCTGCGCCGGCGAGATAAGCCACAGAGAGGCCCTCATAAAGATCTTGACTTTACGGACTGCAGGAGAAATATATAGGAAACCAGACGCAATATGTATGCCATGATGAGTGTCCCAAAAATAAATATGCTAATTTCTTTATGCACGCGCAAAGTTTGAACAGACTGATAACTGATAATATTAGCTGGAGAGCCCGACGCTCGGCGGGGGCTAGTGGAAAAGTTCGGGGCTCTTGGGGGCCTATCAAGAGGGCTATCGCAGAACAGGCCACATTGATAAGTCTCGCTCTGCTCTGGTGGGGGAAGTCCGGCAGTCTGGGAAGGCGTCTGATCGCAGCAAGTCACCAAATTGATGGTTTTCAGGAAGATATATTAGAGAAGCCATCAAAATAAAAGGAATTGAAAGATCAGGCAAGGTTATTGCTAGGGAATCCTGTGATTTATGGCTGTGATTATGGTTTTCCTACCTCTGGATAGCTTTATTTATATTTTAATATCAAAGATTTTAGAACTCTCTTTAAATCTTTCTTCCCTTCCACAGAAACAACATTAAACTGCGGCCTGATTATCACTCTCGTCTGTCCAAGCATCATAAACCTACAGCCACTTCCTCACCCACTTCCTTACCCACTCCAAACCCTTCACAATGAGATTCCAGCAGCTTATGCATGTGCGCAGATTGGCCAGCGCCGGGGCCACCACCTTGATGCGGCGACCCACCACTGGGAGCACAGTCACCACCACCGCCACCACCACTACGTCTCCGGGCACCTCACATAGCCACATAGCCACCACTGTGCGCACAATGGCGGGCAGCGGGGCACCGATACCAGAGCTCACCCAGGTATGGCTAGAGTTATTGTGGGCGTGTCCATTTTCTGTGTACAGAGACTCCTTGCGGTATATATTTATATATAGTAAATATCTTGAACCGATTACAGATCACGGACAATGTGCAGAGGGGTAACTATGCCACATTGAGCGACAAGGATGTGACGCACTTTGAGCAGCTTTTGGGCAAGAATCATGTCCTCACCGAGGATCTGGAGGGTTACAACATATGCTTCCTTAAGAGGATTCGAGGTGGGTTTCAGGCTAAGTGATAAACTTTACCTTTTAGGGGTTATCTTTCTAATAGAACTAGTTTTCTGTAGGTTAAATTGTTTATATTTTATATTTTTCATATATTTTCTATATTCTTACATATTTTAAATATTTTTGTAATATTTTTTTATATATATTTATTATATTTTTTATATATTGTGTTAGAAAAGGTGTAGTAGGTAGATTTACGTTTTTTAATTTCTATTTTGATGAATTATGTTTTGTTTTAAAAATATAATATAATCCATATATTAAGGCAAGATATAATTAATTAAAAAATGTCTATAAAACAATAACAATTTAATGTTTTAATTCCCTAAAGTATTAATAAATACAATATTATTTACTAGGAGTTATAGAAATATTCCTAATTTGTCAATAAGGAAATTAAGGCCTCTTAAATTAAATATAAGTTTCAGTTTATTCAATTTCAGTTTATATATGCAGAATATAATATTATATAATATGATATTACTAAATATATAAAATACTTTTAATATTATATTCTGTGTATATGTAGGATATGATTTATAGAATATTTATAGGAAAGTTAAAGAAGAATTATCTTTTTTAGGTTTCCATTTCTGCCAGAGAAAATATTTATCTGTAACATAATCATAAATATCAAATGGTTTTTATATTCTTGTTAGAATATCAATCTTATCTTTTCAATATTTATTTAATTTTGTATTTATTTTATTTATTTGGGTTTATTCAAGGGTAACTCTAGGTTTACAGCAACTCAATGGTTAGAATTATTAAATAAATATAAAAATTATATATATAATATATCTATTATATTATATTTTTATATAGTCAATTTTAAGCATATTTTAAATGTTTAAAATTACCTTCAAAGAGGAAGACAAGAATTTTCTTTGAGACTTTCATTGTTATTTTTTATGTAGTATTAAATTTACAAGTTTAATAAATCCTCTTCAATAATTTAAACACAAAAATATATTTTATAAGATTTAATGAAGCCTAAAAATTAAATTGATTTACAAAATTGAGGAGATTCTTGTATATTTTTTATTTCTAAAGAGCTCATAAATAATTAAAATTAAGAGCTAGTGGGGGTTTCTTAATATCAATAAGTTCTTATTTAAAATCAATTAATTATAGGGAAGAATATAATTCTTTAAAGGATCAACTTGATCAGTTTCTGAACTCTGACTCTGATCTTTAAAGCTAGTGTTTATTTTGTTTAATTTAATATAATAATAATATAAATAATATTATTATAAATATAATAAAAAATTATAATAAATGAAATAAAATAAATTAAAATTAAATTATCCAATTGAAATATTATCCATTCCAGGCAACAGCAAGCTGGTCCTGAAGCCGGGCAACACGGCGGAGGTGGCCGCCGTGCTCAAGTACTGCAATGAGCGGCGCCTGGCCGTGGTGCCGCAGGGCGGAAACACTGGTCTGGTGGGCGGATCCGTGCCCATTTGCGATGAGATCGTCCTGTCGCTGGCGCGCCTCAACAAGGTGCTGTCCGTGGACGAGGTAACCGGCATTGCGGTCGTCGAGGCGGGCTGCATCCTGGAGAACTTCGATCAGAGGGCACGGGATGTGGGCCTGACGGTGCCGCTGGACTTGGGCGCCAAGGCCAGCTGCCATATTGGCGGCAATGTGTCCACCAATGCGGGCGGCGTGCGGGTGGTGCGCTATGGCAACCTGCATGGCTCTGTGCTGGGCGTGGAGGCGGTGCTGGCCACCGGCCAGGTCCTGGACCTGATGTCCAACTTCAAGAAGGACAACACGGGCTATCACATGAAGCATCTGTTCATCGGATCCGAGGGCACACTGGGTGTGGTCACCAAGCTATCGATGCTCTGTCCGCACTCCTCGCGGGCCGTCAACGTGGCCTTCATCGGGCTGAACTCCTTCGACGATGTGCTGAAGACGTTTGTCAGTGCCAAGCGGAATCTGGGCGAGATCCTAAGCTCCTGCGAGCTGATTGACGAGCGGGCGCTCAACACGGCCCTCGAGCAGTTCAAGTTCCTCAAGTGAGTGGTTATTTTTTGAGTTATGATCTTGGGAATCACCTCTTTAACCCACTTTAACCTGCAGCTCACCCATTTCGGGTTATCCCTTCTACATGCTGATCGAAACCTCGGGGAGCAACGGCGACCATGACGAGGAGAAGATCAATCAGTTCATTGGCGACGGCATGGAACGCGGCGAGATCCAGGATGGCACTGTGACCGGGGACCCCGGAAAAGTGCAGGAGATTTGGAAAATCCGCGAAATGGTGCCCCTGGGGCTCATCGAGAAGAGCTTCTGCTTCAAGTACGACATCTCGCTGCCGCTGCGTGACTTCTACAACATCGTGGACGTGATGCGAGAGCGGTGCGGTCCACATGCCACCGTCGTCTGCGGTTATGGCCACCTGGGCGACTCCAATCTGCACCTAAACGTCTCCTGCGAGGAGTTCAACGAGGAGATCTACAAGCGCGTCGAGCCGTTCGTCTATGAGTACACCTCCAAGCTGAAGGGCAGCATCAGTGCCGAGCACGGCATTGGGTTCCTGAAGAAGGACTATCTGCACTACTCCAAGGATCCGGTGGCCATTGGCTACATGCGCGAGATGAAGCGGCTCCTCGACCCCAATGGCATCCTCAATCCCTACAAGGTGCTCAATTGATATCGAAGCTTCTTATTATCGATAGGTTTTAAGCTTTAAACTTGTGTGTCTTTTTTTTTTTTCTCTCTAAATAATGTGTAATAAAGTGTTTTGAAATTATAAGCATAATATTAGCACTGCTGGGGCATTATGGGGTTAACAAAGCTTTGACTCTGTGCCCCCCAAAAAACGTTGAGTGTCAAGGGTAATGTTGCGCTCTCTCTCTCTCTCTTTCGCACACACGCGAGCTCAGCTGGAGTCCCCACTAACACACGCATGCTCGAGTCCACGCATCAGCTGTTCGCTTGCGTGATCAAGCGGACGGGACTAGAGGGCGGCTCAAGGTGGAGTGCTTTTCGATCGCTGTCGCTGCTGCTCACGGAAAGCTTTGAGGTAAAAGCTCCCGCTTTGAGTTTTTCGCATTTATCGTTTTGCCTCAGCCCAGCGAGCGGCATTCACTCGGCAAACGCCACGGGCAACACACGAGAAGAAAAAAGAGCGGTCAACCGAAAAAGTGCCGCCAAACAGAAGCAGCGAATTGCATTTGAGCCAAATAACTTGCTGAAAAACACACACATACACACACACAACATGAGCGGGTGAGTGGCGGATTGTCCCTTCATATTTCCATTGCTGTTTTTCAAACATAATTTCGTTTCGCAGACAAGCCGACATCGCACTCATTGGCCTGGCCGTAATGGGCCAGAATCTCATACTGAACATGGACGAGAAGGGCTTCGTTGTCTGCGCCTACAACCGCACGGTGGCCAAGGTCAAGGACTTTCTCGCCAACGAGGCCAAGGGCACCAACGTGATCGGCGCGGATTCGCTCCAGGACATGGTATCCAAGCTGAAAACGCCGCGCAAGGTCATGTTGCTGGTCAAGGGTGAGTTTTTATTTTTGCCCTCTTTTATTTCTTTACTTCGTTTTGCACACACACACACACATTACTCACAGCACTCGAAGAAAATGAAGCAAAGCGAAGATCGTGTAAAATGTTATTTTTTTTATTTATAAAAGAACTTGTTTATATTGCTAAGGCAGTCATTTCAAAATTTTTTTTTTTGGTTAGCTTTTAAATTAAATTTCTATTCTAATATTTTGTTTTTGTGCAATTCCAAAAACCTGCTGTTGTAAGCGATTGTGTATGTTTACCTGTTTGTGTGTGTGTGTGTGTTTTTCTTTACATTCGGCTTTTGTGTTTGTGTGTGAGTGGAAGTCAAAGCAAAGTCATCAAATCAAACGGATTTCTGTGAGGTTGCGTTTCATGACACTCAAAAGTTCATATTGCAATGTGCAAAGGCACAAAAGGAAGAGGAAGAATAACGGGAAGGGGAAGCAGCAACAACGATAATGTTTTGCGTGTTTCCTCTATCCCCACTCATTCCGAGATCAGGCCATATCCACACTCCATGCCACGCGACTATCGATTGTCACAATTAGCTTTGAGTGAATTTATCAAAGCTTGGGTTTGTTGTTCGTTTCAATGAACTTAGAGATGGTACTTTATTGGGGTCGTGATTAATGTGGTATTAAAATGCATTAAACAAATACAAATTTCATTATATTATTAAATTGAGCTCTATTTATGACAGTGTGTGTGTGCATATTCAAAAGGTATATATTTCAAAGCCATGGTGAGATCTCTTCACGCCGCTCACGCGTTCTCCTCTAGCGTACCCTAATCGCCATGCCGGCTTATCGCTCTTTTTGCTTTTTCCTACCTAAACCCAACCTGCCCATTATTTGCTTGGACGAGAGAAATCTCTGACATTCATTATAGGTCATACGCTCACACAATGGGCGACTTCTAGGCCACATCATCATCAGCCGTAGGGGATTTCCTCGGATTGTGGACTATCCTACAACCATTCTTCGGCTTCGTCTCGGTTCTATTTTAGTTTTATCATTTGTCCCGACGACGGACGACCTTTCATGCAAACTGCTTAGGACCATGAATCACTCGTACCTCGGAGGTCAAAGCATATAGATTTCCAGATTCTATATTTGATTCTGTATTTGAAAGTTGCATGGCAACTTGTGTGTGAACTTTCACTTGAATTGAAAACAAGGTTTTGCATTTATACTTGTACTTATCATGATTCACATTTTAACTTGTTTCAAGTTACAGCAGATATTGAAATATCTCTGGGAAAGAGGGCACTCCTTCAGACCTTCTAGTTTCCTTTCCTATCATATCTGTTCAGTTCAGTTAAGACTTGAGTTCAACCTTTGCTGTATCCACATACAAACGACCGCTAGATAGATCGGATAGATAGATCAATGCTATCGCGCCACTAGTGGCCTTATCTGCCTTCGTTTCGTTTCGTTTCGGTTCGGTTACGTTCCGTTGGAGGAGTGTGTGCCGCCGACAAGGGACGATTCACGGTGACCTCCAAAAACCAAAACAGTGACTTTCCAAAAGCCACCCAAACGACCTTGTCCAATCGCACGCTTATTTAACGATTTCTACATGGGAAATCGCTAAAAATAATGCCTCATTCCCTTCTCTAAATTGCAAATTTTATAACAATTTCTAATCCTTTAACTTTTTTTTTTTTAACAATTTCAGCTGGCAGCGCCGTTGATGACTTCATCCAGCAGCTGGTGCCGCTGCTCTCTGCCGGCGATGTGATCATCGATGGAGGCAACTCCGAGTATCAGGACACATCCCGCCGCTGCGATGAACTGGCCAAACTGGGCCTTCTCTATGTGGGTTCTGGCGTGAGTGGCGGCGAGGAGGGAGCCCGCCATGGACCCTCGCTGATGCCGGGTGGCCACGAGGCCGCCTGGCCCCTCATCCAGCCCATCTTTCAGGCGATCTGCGCCAAGGCCGACGGAGAGCCCTGCTGCGAATGGGTGGGCGATGGCGGTGCCGGACACTTCGTCAAGATGGTGCACAACGGCATCGAATACGGCGACATGCAGCTGATCTGCGAGGCATACCACATTATGCAGAGTCTGGGTCTCTCCGCTGACGAGATGGCCGAGGAGTTTGGCAAGTGGAACTCCGCGGAGCTGGACTCCTTCCTCATTGAAATTACACGCGATATTCTCAAGTACAAGGACTCTAAGGGACATTTGCTGGAGCGAATCCGTGACACCGCCGGCCAGAAGGGCACCGGCAAGTGGACAGCCATCGCTGCCCTCCAGTATGGTGTGCCCGTGACGCTAATTGGCGAGGCGGTCTTCTCGCGCTGCCTGTCGGCCCTGAAGGACGAGCGTGTCCATGCCAGTGAAGTGCTCAAGGGGCCCGCCACAAAACCCGAAGTAAGCAACAAGGCCAAGTTCCTGGACGACATCAAGCACGCCCTGTACTGCGCCAAGATCGTGTCCTATGCCCAGGGATTCATGCTGATGCGCGAGGCGGCCAGCGAGAACAAGTGGAGGCTCAACTACGGCGGCATTGCGCTTATGTGGCGCGGCGGCTGTATCATTCGCAGCGTGTTCCTGGGCAACATCAAGGACGCCTACACGTCGCAGCCTCAGCTCTCAAATCTGCTGCTTGACGACTTCTTCAAGAAGGCCATCGATCGTGGCCAGGATTCGTGGCGAGAGGTGGTGGCCAATGCCTTCCGCTGGGGCATCCCCGTGCCGGCTCTGTCCACAGCCCTCAGCTTCTACGATGGCTATCGGACGGCCAAGCTGCCCGCCAACCTGCTGCAGGCCCAGCGTGACTACTTTGGCGCTCACACCTACGAGCTGCTGGGGCAGGAGGGCACCTTCCACCACACCAACTGGACGGGCACCGGCGGCAATGTCTCCGCCAGCACCTATCAGGCATAGGACTCTCCTCGTTGCTCAATCCCTTTCACACATTCCATGTCATAGCCCGGCGGCCGGTGTCCTTAGCTGACTCTTTTTTTTTTTCCCCCCCTGGAGTACTTGTTAGTACTTATTTATACCATTAATAATATATATTGTATTGTATATATATATAATTTCATAATTGTTGTTAAACATAACATTAAATTGGTGTTTTTTTTTGTTTGTTTTGCTAGCAAATGAATTTGTTTCCTTGGTTTTTGATGGATTCAACATACTGTACTAAAATCAACAATGTGTGTGTGTGTGTGTAGTGTGTGGGTCGAGTCTTTCGAGTTGTGTCTTCGCTGCTGCTGCTGCTCCTCCTCCTCCTTTCCTGCCATTGTTGTACTCTCTTCAGCTACCGCCTTGCTAGTCCCCCCGTTCGCCTCAGTCATCGGAGGGCTTCAGGGTCTTCTTGTTCTCTATGACCAGCTTGTCGGTGGTGTACAAATGGCCGATGATCACCTGTTGGCAATCAGAAAAGCATGGCAGAAGGTTAATAAACTTGGCAACTGATAAGGAAAGTGGCAAGAAAATGGAAAAAAGGCTGGTTTATGACGGCAAATTTAAAAAGAAGAGAAATATATAATGAAATGTGATTAATAAACTACATTTAGCAATCTTTTTTAAGTTTCTTAGAGTCATAATTAATTCTAAAGAGTTCTCCAGAACTTTTCTGAACGACAGCTTTGATTATTTGCTTTGGAATATTATCAGCAGCCTTCGTTTGCACAGCTAAGGGCAGATGCTCTGTCCATACGTGTGTAAACACAGAAACTATGAAATTGAGGGCTCGCGGTCCGCTGATAAGCGAGTGGGCACATGCCCACGCAACTCACCTGGCGGCGTATCAGCTCCAGATTCTGCTGGCCCGCAACCATTTGCCGATCGATCTCCTCATAGTCCCGAATGGTCCTGTTGGCGCGGAATGTGTCGCGTATTTTGCGGGCAGCATACATCCTAAAAAGGAATACCAAAAATATGGCATATTCTGGGACCAGAACAAACATTTGACTAATTTCACCACACGCACCTGAAGTTGTACGAGGGCAGCTTTGCCGACTCGCGCAGGAGGTTCCTGTACAGCGTGATCGCCTGGCGACGGGTCGACATCCTGTCTGCCTGGAACTGGGCTGGCGGGCGAAAGTGGCTGAAGTGGCGGCAGAGGCAGCGAGCGGCGTGTGGCTAATTGGAACGGCTTTTAATTGATAACGCCGGTGTTTTGTTGACCCTGGTTTCGATTTGGCTTATTGTTATGACATAAATGCGAACTAGAGGTAACAGTGCGTCGATTACACTATCGATAACGAGCCAGAGGTTGGCGCGTGAATATCGGCATAGCCTGAATGAAACGAGTGTTTGTTTAAACAACTAAAACATATTAAATTATAATGAAGTTTGTAACAAACGAATAAATATGTAGCATTAATATTATCTAAATTTTCCCCCATTTCCAATGAATACAAGCTTGTGCCGTGTTTTTCAATTTTAGTTTTATTTTTTGTGATTTTTTTTTTCTGCAAGAACAATATATGATGTACTCGTTGAAAACACAAAATAAATATACATATATTTTGTTCCCGAAATTGTTGCTTTCTTCATCCGCACGCATGCACGGTTGCTTGTTTGCTTTTTCTATCGTTACATCTGGATTTTTGTAGCCTAAATCTGACACTTTTGTGGTTGTAAACGTACGTACACATATATATATATATGTATATACAGGTATATATATATATTTATTTATTGATCAGTTTTTAGTTTTATAAGTAGAGTTTCTTTAGCTTAGGTTTAGGCAATAAAATAACTTTATTCTGCTCCACGACTCCTCCGAGCTACTGCTACTACTCCCTTTCCCTCTCGTTACTTCTTTACACACATGTCTCGCTCGCTACTAACTCTATTGCTACTAACCTCTTCTCGCTGTTTTTCAAGAGCAAGACTCGTAAAGTACAAGAAAAAAATAGTTATGCTTTAAAATATATATAATATAAATGTAAGAATACAAGGTAAAAAAAAAAAAAACATTCGAAATAAACCTAGGACGCGTCCGATAAAATCGCTGGATTAAACAATATTTACATGGGTGTGTATGGGGTGTGTTTGTGAGGGTGTAAGCCGCTGCTGCTAATATTGCTTATGACTATATAACGTACACATCATATCAGTTGTGGTGGATTTGGATCTGTTTAGTGTTTAGTGTTGTTCACTTCATTTCATTTCATTTCATTTCTTTTCAGTTTTCTCGTCAGTTTATGACGCCGACCATGCTCAAGAACTCTCGCTATCACTTTTGGTTAATACGAAGCACAGATCGCATCGTTGCTAACTATATATACTGGAATATATGTATATATATACTCGTGGGATGGGGGCGATGACCGAAACTAGGTGCATTACATATACTATACACACACTCACACCATATAGTTGGTGGCTGCTACATAAACAAGTTACATACATAATCACAAAACAACATAATTCATTTTGGTGGCAGGCTTTCCGTGTGGATGGCTCTCCTATCTCCTATCCGCCTCCGATGCGGATCCCCATTCAGATCGCAATTATCTGTGGCTGCTGTACGTCTTGTATACGCGCTGCACCCGCGTCGATCCTGGCGGTGGCGATGTGGACGACGAGGAAGCAGTTAGGGATGTGGATTGACCGCCGTCCATCCCGTCTGCTATCGCTGGCGCCGTCCCTGTCGTCTCTAAGTTCAGAGGCAGAGTGTGGTCGTCAGAATGCTCATAGATGTAGTCACGCTTCTTGAAGTTATCAATGATGCGCTTCGTCGACTTCATGTGAGCCACAAAGGCTGCCTCCAACTGTTAAGGAGAAACATAGAATGTAGTTAAGTTAAGGCGACTGCAAGGATTATCCTTTTGGGGGAGAAAAAGAAACTCACGCTAGAGGTCAGGTTCATGAATGTGTGATACTTTTCCAGTACGCCGATAATCTCCTTGAAGCTATCTCCCCGCAACTGGCGTCGCACCAGCGCCTCGTACTGCTCATTGTCAGCGATCAGATTTCCCAGCAAAATGGCCGCATAGCTACCCTTCAGTGTGTGCTCCATGTGGTGACCAGCGCGTTGTAGGACTATAGAGAACATCGGTTTAGCGGGAGATCTTAGCTGATGCACGGATGCTGAACGAATACTCACGATTGTTGACCGTCTCCTCAACCTCTTCCTGCTTTTTCTTGCTCTTCTCGTTGCTTTCGAGAAACGCGTCCGTGTTTTTCTCCACCAATCTGCGAGGTTTTTAATGAAAATTTCATTGAACTAAGGCTTGTGCCATCTCTCTTACCTGGCCAGCTCCTCGCATTTGTAGAAGTACTCGAGCAGAGCTTGCAACGCGGTCACGGATCCCTGCACCGGCGGATTATCAGCCACATACTCGGCTGGAGCGGCTGCCTGCATCAGGGCGGCGCGATTGGGCAGCGTGTGCATGCACAGGTTGATCAGCAGGGTGAGCACCTATGGAAAAAAAAACAATCGTTGATATAAACCCATAAAGAAACTCATGTGGATTGAGGGACAGACACTCACCAGTATGCTCAGCTCGAAGACGCAGTGATCGGGAATGTAGTTCGTCGAGAGCAGCAGCAGGCGGAAGCAGGTCTCCACGACATCACCGCGCTGGCCCAGCAACTCGGCGCCCAGCGACGGCTGCGATTCGTTGAAGGTGTGCGTCAGGTTGATTAGCACCTTGAGCACTGGTACAAGCAGCTCCCGCATGACCACGCCCGGATGCTCCTTATTGCTGCCCGCACAGTCCATCGAAGGATGCAGCATAAGCTGGCGACAGCATAGTTGGTACAGCTGGCAGAGCGTTTCCACGGCCCGACCCTGTCCGAAGGTGAGCATATATCGCTGGTTCGCCTCATTGTGCTGCGTCACATTCTCCAGGACTCGCAGACAGCGTGCCACCGTCTGCATGTTGTCCAAGAGAGCCGGCAGCCAGGATATCTCCCCAGCCTCGCAGGTAATCACCGGTCGGCAAAAGTCGGATATCGTCTTGATGATGTGCTCCAGTCCGCCCAGTTTGCGCAGATCCTCCTTGAACCATTCGCCCGCCCGCTTCGAGGTGAGCGAGAGCAGCGTCTCCATGGCCAGCGTGCCCACCGTTAACGAGTCGACATTGAGATGCGTGCCCTTGCCCTGGGCCTTGATCTCCTCGCAGAGTTCACGCACCTTCTGCTTGTTACGCTCATAGCCGGCTCGATCCGTGTGCCCGACCTGTGTGCCACCGCCTACGCCGTCCGCTTCCAGTAAATTGATCATCAGCTCCAGGGAGTCGCGATCCAAGTCCATGTTAAGGCCCTCCTGCGACAGAATGTACATAATGGCCGAGGTGCACAGGCCCAGGCTAAGGTCCTTGTTGGCATCGGATAAGGCCTGAAGATGAATTAATGCGAAATGAAATTAGATTCATAAATTAATAAATAATTATGGGAATGAAAGCCGAACCGAAAGCCGAGAACAATTATCGGATGATTGTGATAAATAATAAATTGTTTGTTCAGCAATTCGATGAATTTAGCTTAGTCGGACGACGACGACTTGGCACTTGGCACTAATTTCCACTTTATGAAACTCAAGAAGCTGGCTGAACAAACAGCTGTTTTCGGGGAATTAACCGATGAAATGAGAAGCTGCGCTACTTTACCTTGAAGAACTTGGTCACCACGCCGTGGGCACGCACGTGCATCCGGAAGGCTGGCATCATGCACTTGGCGGCCAACTGCAGGGCCGAGAGACATCGCGTTGCCGGCGGATTGTGCGGCTGCAGGGCATCCAGAATATACTCGACATCATCGTCCATTTCCTGGTATTCGCCAATCTCTTGAATTTGATGCGCCGTCTTCACGTTTCGCACCACGGGGTAGTAATCCTTTGTCTTGCGATCGACACGAATTGGTCCTCCTCCACCGCCGCCGCCGCCGCCACCGCCACCACCGCTGCCGGTAGCTCCTCCGCCAGCAGCTGCTATGCCTGTTCCACCGACAGCTCCGCTGCTGGCCGTCGATCGCTCCACGCCCAACAATTCCTCTGGCCCCGTCTCCAAATCCAGGTCGAAGGCATCCACTCCGGTGGCTGTGCCGGCCGGAACACCCTGCTTCCCCGCCAGCCGCGAGATCTTGCCCAACGCCGGACTGTCGCCGCGCAGAGTGGACACACTGCTGCCGCCGCTGGAGGAGCCATTATTGTTGGACGAGGGACTGTCACCGAAATCGCCATCCGACTTGCCCGCCGCCAGATGATGCAGCAGCAGATGATCCTTGGCCCCCGGCACTCCGGCGCCTGAAGCCGAGGCGTTGCTGGCATCACTGCCCGTCCCGCCGCCATTCGCCTCCAGGGCCGCATCCCAGCTGTGCTTGTACAGATGCCGTTTGGCCACAGTCGCTTGCTCTGCCTGATCGGATGGCACCAAGGCGCGGCTCTTGAAGATGCTGCCTTTTTTCTTTGAGATGACCAACTTGACAGCGCCACGCTGCTCGCCATAGGCTTCCGTTTCCGCTGTTGCTCCAGTAGTGCCTGCCGTTGCTCCTGCATCTCCCGTCGCTGCCGCTGCCGCCGCCGCCGCGGCTGCTGCTGCCGCTGCTGCTGCACCTGCCGCTCCGGCATTGGCTGCCACCTGCGAGTCCAAGGTCAGGGTTCGCTTAAACTTATCCTTAAACTTGAAGTCGCGCGGCGGAGGCGAGGAGGAGGAGCCGTCGTGCTGCATCGAAGAGTTGTTCGAGTTGTTGGACAGATCGTCGGGATCGGGATCTGGGTCGTGATCCATCGGCGATTGGTCTCTGTGGGGGATCTTGGCGGGCGTGGGCTGCTCTTCCTCGGCCTCGGGCGTTTCCTCCTCTTGATCGGCTGCCTGGTGCTGCTGCTGTTGCTGCTGCTGCTGCTCGTCCTGCTGCACCTGTGCCACCTGTTGGTTCTTTCTCTTCCGGCCGTAGCTACGTGCTGGTGCTGTTCCCGCCGTCGCTGCCGCCGCTCCACTGCTCTCCGCCAAGCGACTGGCTTCGTCCTTGGCCTTGGCCGACAGACTGGCGGCTATCTTGTTGATGTTGTTGTTGATGCTGGCCGAATTGTTGTTGTTGGCCCGCGCAGCAGCTGCATTCCGGCCTCTCCGCAAAGGCAAAGGTTGCGCCGCAGCCTGATCCACCTGCTCTTCATTCACCGCCGCAGCCGCTGGTGGCTCGTCCACTTCCATGTCCGCCTCCGCCGCTGCCTCGGCCTTCTTCGATCCCCGTGTACCGCGCGTGCTTCTCTTAGGCGCCGGCGGCGAAATTGACGCCGCAGTGGCAGCCGCATCTGTTGCTCCCTTAGCCCTGCCTCGTGTTCTGGTCTCCGTTGCCGGAGGAGGTACTTCTACGTTGCTATTTGCCTTTCGGCCCCGGCCGCGTGTGGCTCTCTTGGGCTGCTGCTGCTGCTGTTGCTGCTGCTCCTCGTTGGCAACGGCTTCTGTGCTGCCATTTAGACGCGGCACTTCGCCCCGCAGCACCGCCAGGATGTCCTCTTGAAGCGGCGTTTCAGGCAATGCTGTCGCAGTCGCTGCTCCTGTTCCAGCGCCGTCAATGGTCATCATCATGGACTCCAGACGCGACTCAATGTCCGAAGGCGGGGCCACTAGCGACGAGTGCTGGCTCGTCTCCAAGTCACTGGTTATCACGCTCGATCCCCGGCTGCGGATCACGCAGCTATCCTCCTGCACGGCCTGCGCCAGCAGCTGCGGCGTGCTGTTGCCCTTGGAGGAGATGCTGCCCAGCACCGACGACTGTGAATCGAAGTCGTGGTCAGAGCGCGTTGTGGGCGATATGACTGCGGATCCCCGCTGCGGATGGAGATGATGATGATGATGCGGATGTGGATGCGTATGCGTTTGCTGGGCCTCGCTGAGGGCCAGATGAGGTGAGGGTGTCTTGAACTCCGAGCTAATCTCAGCGGGCGTAGAGGCTCCGGTTCCAGGAACAGCTGATCCCGTCGTCGCCAGCAGCTGCTTGTGCTTGTGCTTCTTGCTCTTGGACTTCTTCTCGCTGCGCGACTCCGCGGCAGCGGCTGCTTTGGCGATGGCGTTGCGGATCACGTCCGTCTTGATGATCAGCTTGAGGCGCTCCTTGGGCGGCTTGTCCGGTGATATCTTCACCGTGCAATAGTTGATCTCCGGCGGCTCCTCCTCTTCTTCCTCCTCCTCCTCCTCGTCTTCCTCGTCCTCGTTGTCCTGCGCCTCGGCGGCAGTTGCTGCTTCCGTCACTGCCGCTGCTGCTGCTGCTGCTGATCCCTCCGCCGAGTCCGGCGGCCTCAGTGGCTTTACAATGATTTTTGGCGTGCTTGCAGGAGGAACTGTTTCGTCTGCGCTCCGATCCGCCGGCTCCGGCTCCGTGGCCAGCTGCTGGTTGTAGTGAGCGGGTGAGCTGCTCGGCGGCTCTTCGCTGTCTGTGCTGACCAGGCGGGATGTGCCCTGCAAATAAACGGGAGTTTAGTCGGTTTTTCCAATGGGAACGACGCCGCTGCTGCTGCTGCTGCTGCTGCAGGTGCGCGCCTTTCAATGGCTGGAAACTGAGACTTGCTGCGTCTGGGACTGGAAATTGGAAACTGACACTCTGGACTGGAAACAGAATGGGAACTAAGAGGCAAAGGCGATGTCGCGCTTCCCACTAATTAACACTCCACTGAACCGAACCGAACTGAGCAAGAAGCCACCGACGAATGCCGAGGAAAAGCAGGCCAAAGAAAAGTAAAGAAATGAAAAAAGAAAAATGCGAAGCGAGGAAAAGAAGACGGATGAAGCGGACGACAGAAACCAACAACTCACAAAGCGGAAGAGAACATGAGTGCGAGAAGACGGAGAGAGAGAGAAAGGGAGGGAGAGAGAAACTCGACTCGACTCAACTTGAACGCAAAAGCGCGCGTAATTTAACACTGTCTTGTTGTTGCCATGTTTCGCGCGCTTTCTCTTTCCCCCGCACACACAGCCATACAAGAACAAGGGCAGAGAGGAGAGTGTGTGTGAGCAGCAGCAGCTGGAAGTGAGAGCAGCGCCAAGCAGTGCTATGTGAAAGGGGAGAGAGGGAGAGCGCGATCGCGCCACAAAAACAAAACGGAATAATTGTTTACTGGGTGAATTTGACCGAGATAGAGCGAGAGAGAGAGAGAGAGGGACAGGCAGAGACATGTTATTAAAAGTTTAAAAATATTAAAATAAATATAAAATATTTATAAAATTGATATCAAGGGATCTCAGAAACAGCCAGGGGATCGATTCACTCACCTTGGAGATGCGCAGCACTATGGGAGGATGTTCCGGCGTGCGGGAGGCGCTCGGCGGGTTGGACGCGCCGGCGGACAGTTGGGGTATCGGCACTGTGATAGCACTGGGCGCCGACGTGGGCGGAGGTAGCGCCGGTCCAGACCCAGGGCTGCCGGCCGTCGAGGAGATGAAGGCTTCCGAGGTGGCGGTGGCGCTGGCGGTTCCTGACGCTGAAATGGCGGCCGAGGCAGACGCCGTCGCTGCTGCTTCCGCCGGACCGCGTGTCGCCTTGGGAATGATCAGATCCTTGGTGGGCGTGGGATAGCGCTCTTCCTCGTCCACCTCGCAATAGTTGACAGCCTTGCGGGCGCGACCCAGGATCCGGGATGGCGGCGCCTCCGGCTTCAGTTTCTTTTCCTCCTTGGGTTTCTTCTTTTTGGCCGACGCAGTGCCAGTGCGCGTCTCGTCGCCCGGCTCCGGCTGGTCCGAGGGATCGCTTAGTCCCTCCTTATCTCGATCCCGATCGGAGCTGCCGAAGAACGCACCGGGCGTCGTAGGCGTTGCGGCGGCGGCGACCTTCTTTTTGGGCGACTTGCGCTTCCGCTCTGCGGAGCTGCCGCCCTTGCCCAGCTTTAGCTTGAGTCCTCCACCACCGCCGCCGCCCTCGTGGGTTCCAGAGGTGGGCGTGGCGCCGCCGCCGCCGCCACCAGCCGATGCTTGTTCCCGCATGGGCGATGCGCCCGCGCCGCAGTGCGGTAGCTGCTGTATGATCTGAGCAATGACCTCCGGCGGGGCAGCATTGCGCGATTTGAAGAACTTTTTGGGCTTCGGCGGCTCCGGCACCGAAACGGACATGTCGTTGGGATCGTGGTCGTGTGTGGAGGCTGGACTCTGGGCAGGACTGGCGGCAGCAGCAGCCGCCGCCGCAGCCGCTGCCATTGGATGCAGGGCGGACAGTGTGTAGGTGCGTGTGGAGGTGAAGCCCATCTTGCCCCATTTGCCGACGGTGCCCACAGATCGGGCGACGGTGGGCCGGTTGGTGTTCTCCTTCTCCTTGCAGAGCGAGTCCAGCGGCACCACAATGTTCTTGCCCCAGCGCGACATCTTCTTGGGTGTTTGGTGGGGTTCGTGATCCTCCTCCTTCTGCCTGGTGGCGTCGTATCCTCACTCCCTCACTCCCAGCGGCTTTGTGGGTCTAATCCTTTGCAACCAGATCTCTGCAATGGATTGTAATTAGTATTTATTTATAAAATAGAAGATAAGCCCAAACATTTCGCTCAAATACAGAAATTGCAGTACTTTTTAGCTAAATAATGAGATTTTCCTGTTTTCCTGATCAAATTATTTCGGAATACCTTTTAGTTTCCACTTTAACTACAAACTTTTGCGAAATACGAAGCTGTACACATGGAATATTTGGCAGGCAGGAAAGAAGGAGCTCGAATGCTCCCATTAACCTATTAAATCCTGGCTTCCACATAGCAAAAATTGCTTCACGCGAGCATGGAGCAGGATAATCCCAGCTAGAGCCCATCATATTTATTTAAGGTAATCCTGTTTGAACGCAGCAAGGACCGTTTTTTGTTGTATTTTTAGGCAAACTAGCGAGCGATTTGTTTGGCTCGGGGCAGAGCACAGAGCGAGAAGTGCAGCAACATCAAAACACAACAAACGCGCGCGGCCGCAAGGACTCGGCGGGTGCGAGAGAGCACACAATAGTGCGCGCGCTCACACACACACACGCACACAGGCGAGTGCGAGCGATTTCCAATTTTCCCATGCAATCTCTCCTCAAATCGAGTCAAGACCAAAATCATAAACAAACAATTTGTTGCACTTTGCTGCTGTTGCCTAGGCAGACTGCTGCAATTACTGAATTGCTGAATCTTGTGCGTTGCACAGGCAAACTCACCTCAAGTAATTCATTTGACTGCTCTTTGTTTTTGTTGTTTTGTTATTGTGCTCCGTTTGCTGCGTGAATGCATGTGGGTGTGTGTGTATGTGTGCGTGTGCTGTTTCCGTGTGTGAGTGGTCAAAAAATCTCTGTTGCCGCAGCAGCGCATATGTATGTCTCTCCACGGGCCCTCTCAACGCTTGTATGTGTGTGTGTGTGTGCGTGTGTGTGAGGAATGCAATAAAACAAACTATGTTTGCGTTTGCTTATTGGCGCAATTTTTGTGGCACGCACGAAACTTTTCGATACTTTTTTTTTCCGAGTGCACGAACTAAATGCGATGGCAATGGTACCTCATCATCATCTATACCATGATTGTCACCAGGTCTGCTGCTAATTCAACAATCATCCCGCGTTCGCTGCACATGCAACTGCAGTCCCGTTGCACACACACACACGCACGTATTTGTTGTATTGTATTTGCCACCACTTTTACTTTGCTTTACAGCATCATCACCATCATCATCCCAGTGGCCAGCAGCAACAACAACAACAACAACAACACCACCAACAACACAATCACAAAACACCAATACGACCAATACAAGTAACAACAACAACAACAACAGTACGGCCACAATTATAGCTGCTGCTGCTGCTGTCCGTTCTTCTTCTTATTCTCCTGCGAATCTTTGATTTTGCGTTTGTTGCTTAAAATCCGGCAAGCGCACTGGGTTAATTAACGCGACGGAGCGGCGGGGCATTGCCGCTGGCACGATTAGGATATTTTATTGGGTTTTGCACGAACAAAATGCACGAAAAAGTTTATTTTCACTGTTTTTGCAGAAACTTAGAGCTGGGATACTATCGATGGCACTATCGATGTATCGAATTTTTGCCTTTCTGAGCAACCATCGATAGTTTTTTGACACTATCGATGAATCGAATTTTTGCCATTCTGATTCGAAATTCAAATGGGCAGCACTGTAGCTCGCGTCTCAAATAATGGGCAGCACTGTAACTTAGATCTCAAATTATGGGCAGCACTGTAGCTCGCGCCTCAAATTATGGGCATCACTGTAGCGATGCCAGATCGATGAGACGCGAGCCACCAGCGATGCCACATTTCTTGAAAGTGGCAGGACTCGCGCCATTTATGCACGATATATCGATACTATCGAATTTTTGCAATAAAACAGGGTTGCACGGTGACGATAGTTCAATGTTGTTAATGATGACGCGGTATTTTTGAATTTCAAATTGAATGTAAAAATAAAGATTAAAAATCCCAATAAAATATATTTACATTAAAATTAACTGACAATTATTTGCCTCTTTAGTTTTAAATAAAAATCCGATATTCCTTTTCGAGAGCATTTTCAACAATTTACATTTATTTAAATTAATTTCAGTAGACTCGCTCCTTTACTTTGAACATCAAAGGGTCCTTGGTGCGAAGGATAAGCTCTGCGATCAGCACCGGCGGCTCCGAAGTGTCGCCAACAAAGTCCACCTCGTAGTGGCGCAGCACATTGGCCACGATGGCCTTGATCTCCAGCATGGCGAACTTCTGGCCGATGCAGTTACGCGGTCCGGCCGAAAAGGGAATATAGGCGTAGGGATTGAGCTTCTCGGCCGAGGTAACCACATCGAATCGTTCCGGCTTGAAGCTGTTGGCATCGGTGAACAGTTCCTCGCGTCTGCCCAGATATAGCGGGGAAATGCCGATGTTGGTGCCAGCCGGGATGCGTTTTCCATCTGAAACCGAGATCCGAGATTAGTTCTGTTTTCTCCTAAATTTCCTCTGGCAGTCACATACTTATCTCACAATCCTCGAGCACCTTTCGACCCAGCAGGGGCACCGATGGATACAGTCGCAACGTCTCCTTAATGCACAGATCGACGTAGTGCAGCTTGTTCAGCAGCTCGTAGGTGACCGGCGTGCTCTTGTCCTGACCGAACACCGAGCGAATCTCCTGGAAGCAACGAGCCTGCGCCTCCGGATGCGTGGCTATGTTGTAGAAGAAGAACATGAGGGCCGAGGAGGTGGTGTCGTGGCCCTCGAACATGAAGGTGTCCACTTCCTCGCGTATATCCAGATTGGTAAGCGGTCGCTCATCGATCGTGGATTGCAGCAGAATGTCCAGGAAGGCCATTTTGCGTTTGGCTCCCACATCGGCATCCTCTTCCTGGTTGGCAGTGCCCTCCTTGGTGGCGGCACCGCGTATCAGTTCCTCGCGCCGCTGAACTATAATCTTCTCCGTGAACTGATGCAGCACATCCAGGGCCTTCTTCTCGGCCCGTGCCAGGGGTGTGAGCATATAGGTGAGGTCAAAGCGATAGAAGATGTTGAACATGCGCTTGTGCAAAACCATTGATATCGTCTTCACCGCCTGGACATACTCCGAGTCGGCGTTTGTCTGGGCATTGATGGACACTCCCATGGCGGTTTCTGGAAAAGAGAGAAAAGGGAAATAAAAATTTAAATATTAAAATCAACATCGAAGAAGCAACCCTTAACAGTATCTTTCTATAAGTATTTGCATTGTGAAAGAAAGTTTGAAACTCCTACCACAGATCGTGTCCATGGTGCAGAGATTGATCCAATCGTAGAGGCCGAAACCAGCATCGCCATACTTCCGGCGATCCCGCTCCATATTTAGGAGCAATTCCCGTGATCCCTTCTCAAAGACATCGACGAATTGGTCGAGGATCTTGAAGTGGAAGGCGGGCGTGATAATCTTTCGGCGCTTGTGCCATTTGCGTCCTCGGCTGACCAGCAGACCCTCCTTGAGCCAGGGCTCCAGAGCCTTGTATTCGCCAGCCTTGTCGTTGAAGCGCAGCGTGCCCAGGACCACCTCGACGTCCTTGGGATTGGCCATCAGGACGTTTAGCTCGGGCCCCAGCCAGACCTTGAGGGTCTGGTCCTTTGAGTACTTATCCATGAACTCGTATATCAGCTGGACCATCATATGCGGCGGCTTGCCAACAAAGTGGTGTCCATGCCCGACCAGTGGGAGAACTGGAGGACCCGGCATATAGCTGGTCATGTCGATCAGCCGCTTGAATTTCAGCTGGTAGATCAGCAGGCCCACGAAGAGGGCGCTGGCCAGGATGGCACCGATGACCAGGAACATAATTGCGGCTCCTTCTCCTTTTTCTGTGTTTTTGTATCAATCTCCACGCTTTGGTCGCGCAGGAACTACTGATCTAGCAACTCAATGGCCGTGGACATGAAAGTCAGCACGGATAGTTCCATAAACATTGATTATCCACAATGGACTACACTGGGAGAACAGTAGGGTTGAGTTTATAATTTGAAATCGATGGCAAGAGATCGAGATACTTGACTATTTTAATAGATATCTTACAGATACAATCTAATAATACTCAACGGAAGATAATACATTGAAATACAAGCTGAAAACAATGTTTAATATGTTATGGAGACTTAATTTCTTTGAGTGCAGGTGTTCGGCTGATGCTAATCGCCGTGGAAATATCTAATCGCGCTGTCGCTGCGAAAGTTACTACCAACAAGAGTTTTCTAATAAGTCCCGGCACCCGGATTCCCGATATCTTATCACAAGTGCGGCTGTATTTAGGCTTTTATTGCGCTGAGCTAGATTTGGACCTTGGCCCAATGTTTGAGTAGGTTCCCCCCCTGGATTTTTGACTTAGTATACTGGCATTTGGTTATCAATCTGAACATTTAGTAATCGTACCAATAAGTTAATAACAAAAATACGGTTTAAGGGTGAGATTTAAGTCGAGATTAGTGCTGGAAAATTCTTTAAAAAGCAAAGCCGAGCTTATAAGCAATCAGTGTTGGTAAACTGTAAAAAAGGTAATCCTTGGGTTCATTCTTAATGATAAATATAGTTCAAAAATTATATAATCTCCTTTAAATAATTATATTTACAATTAAATATAGTTTTTATATATTTTTTATAACTAATTTAAGTTCTGAGATAAATTAAAATCAATTAAACAACTAAGACTTACCGCAAATGGCATCCAGGGTGCAGAGGTGAATGGCCTCGCCAAGATTGATTTTGCCGGATCCCTTGACTCCGATCTCCTGCTGCCGCTGCTGGCCCAGCTGCCGGACAAGCTGACGGGATCGCCTATCGAAGATCTCAACATAGGGCTCCAGCACCCGGAAATGGAAGGCCGGCGTGATGATCTTGCGTCGTCGGTGCCACTTCCGCCCGCTGCTGACCAGCAGGCCTTCGTTCAGCCATCGGCCCAGGAAGGAGTACTCATGCGACTTGTCCAGCAGCTGAGTGTTGCTCAGCACCTGCTCCACGTCACGAGGATTGAAGAGCATCACGCTGAACGATTTGGGGCCGAGAAACAGACCGAAAGTGTCGCCATACTTTTCCGCCAGCTCACCCATTCTGAGGAAGGCCTCTGCCGGAGTTATGCCCAAAAAGAGATGAGCATTGCCCAGCAGAGGCAGTGGCAGCGGGCAGGGAATCGTCTTCATGATCCTCACAAAGCGAATCATCTGCGCCAGGAGGATCGCTGCGAGCAAAAGGAGTATCAGAAACAGCCACATGTTGAACTGTTCGGCTGGAGAATGAGCTATCAACTGTCCGTGGCTTTGAGACAGCTTAAAGCCCGGCTGCTCCTTATCAGTAGCAATAGCAGCAGCAGCAGCTAAGTAAGATCAAGCCTCTCCTTAGACATTAAAAGCTAGAGAGAGAGAGAGACATCTTTCCAATGCTTTTTCTCGGAAACTAAACGAAAAACATATTCAAGTTCAAGTCTACGTCATTGTTGTTTGTTTGCTGCCATCGCTGGCCGAGTGGGAAGGCCTAAATATAGACCCTCTAGGCCAAAAATAGATGGGCCATGTGGTCGCATTGTGACGTCAGGATTGGGATCAGGTGAGAGCAGAGCGAGAGGAGCTCTGGACAGGATGAGTTGAGGTTTCAATGTAAACAATCATCTCGCTGGAATGCCGGGGCGAATGGTTTGTTTATATACACAAAATCAGACACTCACCTCAGTCAATCATCTCGAGAGCGATCTCCGGATCTCCGGATCTCCTCCTCT
Organism: Drosophila truncata; assembly: GCA_008042515.1. Classification (NCBI taxonomy): domain Eukaryota; kingdom Metazoa; phylum Arthropoda; class Insecta; order Diptera; family Drosophilidae; genus Drosophila; species Drosophila truncata. The sequence continues at coordinate 33,466 of VNJQ01002083.1, forward strand.
CTCGATCGGTACAGTAGATACTGGGGCTTTCTTTATCGCTGCCGTTCAGCGAGCGATGTCAACCCCAGACTCTGACCTGCCAGAAAAATTTCTGCTAGCTAAGGATGACTTGGCAATCGGGAATTAGACTTTGAGTGCAAGTCAATGAGAATGGCCATAAAATAAAATAAATTCAATGATATGGAGCAAGCCGATACCCCTTAAATATACTAAATTTGTATTCTATTTACATAAATATTTTATTATAAATTAAAATTTTATCTCCAAACGAAGACAATATCGTTTCATCTGTGTTCTAAATATATTTCTATAGTTTCTATCTTTCTCTCATTATTTTTATTTAAACCTTGAATTCAACCTGATTTAAGTCAGTCTAAAAGCTATATATTCTAATGATTCCAAGCACTTTGTAATTATAATTTTAAAGGATAAAAGATTCCTTCCTAAACTCATGGCCAACATATTTTCCAAGACCTCGTTTTACCTGCACAAATATTTAATTACAATTTCCCATTTAATTGATCGTTTTTGGCCATTAATTTATGTTTATGCAGCTGAGTTAATGTAAATTCCCTTTGAATTAATTGTCCGTAAAATTCCATTTAATATATTGCGTTCCAAATCCGTATTTGGCCGCACTTTTCGAACATCATTTCAGCATCTCTGACCTTTATGGCCAATTCAGATTGAGAGAACGTTTAGAAATTCCCATTTGGCAGCCGCAGCTGATTCACTCGGAATCCGCATCCCAATCAAAGAAAACACATGCACATTCGCCCACACAATCTGCTGCGTACCAGCATATATAATTATATATATGTATGTATATATAGAGAGAGATATAGCTTATATCGGGCTATATAGTATACGCAACAATGGCAACAACAAGTAGGCGTCCTTCGACCATGCCAAATTCCAAAATTCTTGCGTCGCCTCTCGCCGGTCGTCGACATCGACGTCACTTCTGCTGTTCCGCTCCGGAGAGGCAGAGCGGCAAGGAGAACCTCCTGCCCTCCGGAACGTAAATATTTACACATGTCTTACAAATGCTGGCAATTTTTCGCTGTCGGATATAGCTTATAGCTTTGCGTTGTGTGCGTTGGAATTTCATTGGCATTTCTCAGTTTTCCCCCCATTTTCATTTCCAATTTTGGTTCATTTTCATGGCGCATCGCCGCCGCCCGCAAGTCGACAGTTCAATGAGGTTACACACGGGGCAACTTTTAGTTTATTGTACAATAAATAATACAAATTAATATGGTAATTAATAATAAATGAATATTTTGTATATATAGTTAAAATAAATATAATTGAAAAGTCAAATTGAACCTCTAAATTTCTCAATCAAAGATAAATAGAGCTGAAACTAAGCTAAGTTTTTATATTATGGAGTCCTAGTATGACTCTTTATACAAAAAATAATAATAATTTAATCAAAAACGCACATGTTTTAAGTTAAGGCGCACTTGAAAGGGAAGTTGCATCGGATAATGGTTAAATGGACACGACCTCAACTCCAAAGAGAAGAAGCACTACATCATGACAATAAAAATAATGGCAATTTGGCAGCGGCGCACAATTTGCGTCAAAAGAGCACTTGCCCACTTGGCATCTACAGTACACAGAATATATAGAATATACGATGGATCGAATATATATAATACTTACGTACGCTCGGAATACCAAAAGTATTAGCACGAAGCACGGCAGATGTACATATTCCGCAGTTATGTCAATTGGGTTTTGGACAGTAGTAATTCAGAAAGTCATTTTAGAAAATCTTTAAGTAGTGCTTCTGCGACTTATGGAATGTGCTCCCTATTTCCTTATTTTTCAACCATTAACTTAGTATTCATGCCACTTTATTTTAATGAGATGACTTTTCAACATCTTACCCAAGTTCTTTGATTCTTATTTGCACTCAAAATAAAGACTTTTTCTTATTAAATTGCTATTATTTTCACCGCTATTGTACTTGGCTATATATATAGACCTAAGGATGAGCCATCTTCTGCGCCACAATGCATGCCCGGACTAATAATAATACAGCATAATAACAATAATAAAACATATGATTAAGCAGATGCCGCGTATGCGCAATTTTTTCTTTTTTTTTGGTTTTTACTCTGGGAATTACGTATACGCCGCGTTGCCGAAAAATAATTTAATAAATAAAGGAAAACAGCCAAAAGTCAGTCAGTTGATGACCAATTATGGCAATATCCCATTACTTGGCCAAAAAAAGAACAAAAAGAAATTGTTAAATAAATATTAATAAATTGTGACATCCCCAATGATTAATCTGGGAAGCGGATGAATCACAGAGGAGGCCCGGGTTCCCCTTGCTCGGCTGTCCCACATCAGCACTTTGATAGTTGCTCTCATTTATTTTGGCTCTTTTCACAAATGAATACAACTAATTGTTTGAATTACACATTATTATTTCGCTTTGCCGACGAATTTCCCTGCAGCTGACGGAAAGTGATCTAAAGTGTCGCGTTTTCGACTTGGTAACTGGGCTTAAAGGGTAAATTTGGCCATATTGAATGCTGTGTTGAAGTTGTCTAAGTAATAATTAATATATTTAATATTAAGGTTACTAGTTAATTTAATTTAGAAATTTATTTTAGAATTTAAATGTGTGTTTTTATTCTTAGGAGTTATTAGTCTCCTAAGAACTGTCTTTTAATTATTAGATATTTAATTAGGGTTTTTTCAGGAAATAGACATTTTCTAAGCCAGTTTTTACTAGAAATTCCAAGAATTTAACAAAATTAATTTTAAATAATAGCTAATTTTGCATTCCGAAATTGATTCCTAAAATTCAGAACCCTTCGCTGCCTAATTCCCATGGAAAAATGAATAAAATGCTAAAATATATGGCAAGTTTCGTAATGGCACTGATTGACTCTTCATTACTGACAGCCGACAGACCTTTCAGCGCCCCGCCATATCTATCTGATAATTTATGCTAAGCATTTTGCGATTATTTAGTCGACTCGCTTTCCTCGCTTTCGGATGCAACAGGAAATTGCTCAGGCGAACGCATTTTCATTCATGAGTTGATCTTATTTATGTGCTGTGGTGCCGGTGCCAAACCCAAACCCAAAAACCCCTTAGATATATGGTATATAAACCATATACTATACTATATGTCATATACCATATAGTGGCACCCACAGCACACACACGTGCAGCAGAGCGGTTGGCATGCCATATAATTGCCACCGCCATCGCGTCGCATTGCGCCGCCATGCACTTGTGGCTGTCAGCCAAACATGCAACAATAACAAGCGAGTGGCAAGCAGAATATCCTTTAAAATTTTCAAGTACCTTTCCAAGCCAATTGTCCTGGCCTGGGTTTGAAAGGTTTAAGCCTAAGGAGATGCATTTATCGAGAATAAAAGGAAGATATTACAAAATTGCTTTAATATCATATCAAGAACTTTGTATACTTTGATTTATATAATTTTTAAATATCGAAAAATATCATTACATAAAGTTAACGTTAACGGTAAAGTTAGCTTGGGAGATTTAAGTCTAGGAAGATGCATTTATCGACAGGTGAAGTGAGATTGTATAATATTTTTCGTAATATCATATCAAAAACTTTGTAAACTTTGATTTATAGAATTTTTATTTTAATATATTTTTATTTTAATATATCAAAAACAATGTATACTTTGATTTATAGAATTTTAAACATTGAAACATTAGTTAAAATATTAAAGTTATTAGAAAATATACGTAAAATATGAAATATATCAGAATATATCCCACATTATCGAGACTTTCTCGTCTAATATCAATATTTTCTGTCATTCCCTTGGATCTTTCTGACCTCTTTAAGAGCTCCTTTTAACAAATATACCCACTGGGTATATTGAGAGCCCACCGAACCCTCTTGTATGCGAACAATGCAGTCGAATTTGTTTAATTAGCGGAATAAACTCGTATATTAAAGATTAGCGGGCCGGGTGGACCCAGTCTCCGACTGACAAGCCAAGGCAGCTGGGCACGCGCATTTTGATGCCACTTTCCAACTGGGATTCGTGGGATAAAGTCATATCCAAACAAAATATTACATTTTCGAAGATAATAAAAAATTATGATATTTGTTATTATTATTGTTATAATTAGTCTTCCTTTGATAGAGATCTTCTTTAAAGGCTCCCTAGGAAGTCAGTCGTATTTATACTTGCCATTTTTTGTAGTCTCAGCTAACAAATAACAGGGATAATAATATTATAATTCATAACATATTCAACATAAAATTTCCCTCATTTTCTTCCTGTGCAGGCGCCTGTCTCTCCTTTGAAAGCTGCGTTTTCCTTTTGCCTGTTGCTGTGCGCAATTTTTGAATGGCATCCAAGAGTCGAGATTCCTTCCGACGATCAGCGCGTTACATGAAACGGCGGTCGAAACGAGACCCAACCATCAGCATGCCGTTAGATGGTCGGTCTATTTCGGGCCCCCGCCCCAAATGTCTGATGCCAAGGAGCGGGGGCTCGGTTCGGACCGCTTCCGGTTTTTCCCCAAAAAGAAAAATCCCAAGAGCAATGCCACGGCCGAGCAGAGCGGCACGAGCGGTGACCAATTCTCACACTTCTCGGCGTCACATACTGAGAGAAAAAATGTTCAAAATGTTAGTTATAAAGATTGAATTTTTAAATACCAAATAAGTTGATGTTTTTGGGAAGAAAACACTTTAGCAGCTTTGTTTTTTTTTTTAATATTAAATAAATACTAATTTATAAATACCAAAAAAGTTGAGGTTTTCAAAAGAAAACATTTTTGCAGGGTTGCTACGAATTTAAGGAATTTTTAAGGATTTTTTTTATAAAAAAATCATAGCAATTTTGTATTAAAATTAAAAAAATCTCTTACATGTGCACATATAATTCTCAACTGGTTCTAACATCTCCGACATGAAGCGACGGCTGTCGGCCGGGGCTAAGCTTTTCTCAGTGTAACTATCTCTCTCCCTACGCCCCCTCTCCCTCCCTACCGCACTCTCTCCCACCCTATCAACCCCCTCTCTCCCTCCCACTCTCCCACTCTGTGTGTTCTCTGGTGCTCCCTTCCTTGTGGCTTCTTGAGCTTTCTGTTCTGCGGTCAAAGCCGGGCTCAGCCAAGCGCATAAGCTGGTGTTGATTGAAGAGTGACGACGACCCCCGGACTCCATGTCGGATTCCCACCTGGTAATGGGGATGTGGAGCAGGTGCTCCCTTGAACTTGCTATGCTACGAGTCCACAATCCAAACGGTTGAATCTCCAACTTCTGGGAGTTGCTGCTTCTGCTTCTGCTGTTGCTGTTGCGATTTGCATGGGGAAAAACGGTCTAAAATTAAAAGAAAATGCAGAGAGCGCTATCCAAGAAAGAGAAAGAGAGGGAGAGAGAGCGTCAAGAAAATCAGAAAATAAGAAAAGCTGGTAAGACAGCTGCCGCTGCGATCGCGGGGCTATAAAAAGAAAGAGTGCTCGCTTTCGGCGCTCACTTTTGGTCCCAGCAACCAAACGGCGTGCACCTCTAAGATATAAAATACCCCAAATACTCCACAAACTATATATAAAGCTCGATCAGATTCAAATTAAACCCGGAACGCAAAAAACGCAAATCACAAACAACAAATTTTAAAGACATTTTTCTTCTAGTTGTTGGCTATTTTTTTTCGTGACAACAAAGAAAAAAATAATATTAAAATAAGAAACTAAAAAACAGAAAACCGAAGAAAGGAATTGTGTGCATTTTGCATTTGTGAGTGGATCGATATTGAAACGGTAAAAGGAAACGGAAACGTTAAAGGAAACGGAAACGTTAAAGGAATAGGAAACGGAAGCGGAAAAGTAATCGGAAGCCAAAGCATCGTCAAGGAATTCCAGTCAGAATCAAGGAGGAGCTACTTCCAGTGTAAACACACACCAAAAGAAAACTTAAAGTGAGTAGAAAAAAGAGGAAATCCCTGGGGATCAAGTAACCAAAATGCCAAAATCAATATCAATCGAAGCTAAATCGAAAGCCTTAAGGCATCCGTTTTTTAAAAGTTATCTCAGTGTCCCAAACTCTAATTTCGATGCTATAAAATTTGCTCATAAAGGGAAATTGCTTTAAAACAACAGATTAGCGGTTGAAACATTTCAATTAATCTGTATTTTAAAGAAGTAATACTTTTGAAAAGAGTTTTTAGACAGTTTCCTAAACGATTTCAATCAATTTTTGATACTCTCTTGATTATTATGATCCATAAACTATATCTGATAGATACAATTTAATATATATTTTAGTATTTACTTAGAAATTTCGCTCTCTTACTGGCCTTGGCTAGCTCTATGATGCAGCAGGTTAATGAAATCTTAGGCTTTACTTAGGGAAATCAAAGAGGGGCTTCTAATATGCACACATAATGTGTCGGGTAATTTCCAGTTAATTCCAGGTGGGGGAAAAAAAAAAACGGAAAAACGAAAAATGAAAAACGGCAAATGGGCACGAGATGTACCAAATTCCGGTTCGTCTTTCGTCTTTCGGGGTCGCATTCGTATATGGCCATAACTGGCGAGGGGCGATCAAAAGTTCAGGCCTAACGGTCTGTTTTTTTTCTGCTTTTCTTTGTTTTGCTTTTCTTTTTCTTCTCTTTTCCCCCTCCCTATTACTAACCGTTTTCCACTTCTGTTTTTCTATGTTTTCATTGCTGGCTTGCTCATCTTTTCTCTAATTTTGTTTTGGCCATTAGCCGTGGGGCTTGGCTTTGCCTTGCTTTGCTTTGGGCCGGGTCTGGAAATCCGGTGTCTGGGTCTGGGTCACAAAAGAAATGCTAAAATGGTACAAAAAAAAAAAAAATAGTAAATAAACGCTGTTTGGCAATTCGCTGCACACACAAAACACAAACAATAAAGTCACACACCACACCACACCACAGCACACATCACATTTCCATTGTTACGATGTTGTTTGTTGCTAAATTTAATTGGTTTTCTTTCCCATCGCCGGGCCTTTGTCTCGAACTCTCTTCTCTTTCCTCTGCTTTCAGGCAAAAGTGTTGCGAATTCGCGGTGACAACAGTCTGAACCCCAAGACAACCGCTCCACGGACCAGTTTGCTTCGCTATAGCCACCACCGCCGCACTTTCAGGCCATTCAGCAAAATCCCAGCCACATTATGACGGATGTATCGCACGAATTGGGCGCCCTGCGCTTCGTGGTGGTGAGTTAAGATTAACAAACTAACTAAAATTTTTAACTATTCGGATTAAGGCATGGGGTCAGAGCTGGGCCGCGAGCTAGAATCGTGTGTCGGCGAGCGACTCTCAATTTGGCAATTTGTGGCAGCTTTCTGAAAAGTCTCAAGAGTCTAATGTTACAAAATCTTAGCTTAGTCTGGGTTTTAACAAATAATTATTATAATAGATCTTCTGATCTATAAGTTTAGGTAAAAGGTAAGCCAGCTTGGCCAGTTTTCATAGATCGTACAGGCTCAAGGAGGCATTTCCGGTTTTATAAATTATATATATTTTTAATCAGAAGAAACTTAAAACATTGATGTGCAATAAATGAAAGTTTTAATACACTCGGTCGAAAAACAAGGGGGATTATTGGACAATAAAGATGATATATCCATAGCTACCTCACACTTGCACTTAGCAGAGTCGCTTAATCGAGTCTTAAACCATGATTTCGACTCTTAAGATAATCAAAATCTTTTTCTAGTTTAAATTCTGCATTATTTTTAGAAAATTCATTTTTCAAACAACTTGGAAAGCCATAAGAAGATACTAAACCAACCTCGACTGAAGCTGCTTTACTTGTTCTAAACAATCTTTTAATGATCTCATATAAAATTAATTACTAAGTACGTTTGGAATAACAAAAAGGAAACAAAAATTCAATTTTTTATATTTCAAAAATCGATTTAAAATCTTTCCAGCTTTAGTTAAGGTTAAAGAAATCTGTGAAGTCTCAAAGGAATTGTTTAAAACTTTATAAGAAATATTTGAAAAACTTGAATAAAATACAAAAGCTTAATTTATATGCAAAATCAAATATTAGAAATAATCATAGACAAATAGGAAACGGTTTTCTTGGGACCCCAAACTGTGCTCATTCTGGGGGAAAATATAAATAAAATGAAAAGGCAATTGGATGTGGATAATCTTAGCCAAAATGTGGAAAAGGGATTTGAATTAAGTTTTTCTTTGGCATCTTTGGAATGCCGCTGTCACACCGAGAACTATAAAAAGAAATCGAGATTTGTATTGTTTTTTCCGTTTCACAGCAGACAACCACATCTCGTGCGACAAATGCCCGAAAATTATTTATGCGCAGCGCAAAAACCACAAGAAATGCGTGAGGAAAATGAGGAGGAAAATTTTTAAATAAAAGGAAAATTAAATAATAGAAAATAAATACTCGTAATAATGCAAATGGCCAGAATAAATGTCAAGCGAAATTCGCCTGGCTTTTTGTTTTATTTGCCAAGAAAAATGTTTGCCTTCGGTGTCGCTGTCTGTCGCTGGATCGCTTCCAAACGAGCATGATTAAAAATCATTAGGATCGAAATGATATAAAGAATTCCCCTTGTTGTCCGTCCTCAAACAAAACAATCGCCCGAGTGTGTTGTATTTGTTTTAATTTGTCGCCACATGAATTGCCAAAACATACACCCATTTAGCATACGAACAAATTTTCGCACAACAACAACAGCAACAACAGAAACGAAAGATCAAAACACGGAAAAATTCTTGGCAATGACCATCGTTCGGTTCGAGTTGAAATAGCAATGGTGAATATGCACGGATATACTATATAATATGTGTATTTGTATATAGCCCCCGTCTGGGGTATATAGCGCAGACTTCTCAAGACTGACAACGGCGCCGACAAATAGATCCCAAAGAGATCTATCCGCCAAGACCACGTAACCAATTCGCGCCGGACTCGTACTGGGATTCGGATTCGGATCCGGACCAGCTGCAGCTGACAAATGTCGCCCAGGAACTGCCCCTCATTCCTTATGTATATATACCTTGAATAGTATCCAAAGAATAGTAGTTTTTACAGGTTTTCTGGGGAAATGTTGAGCTAGAAATCTGGAAATTTAGGCTAAACTTGCTTTTGGAGACCAAAAATCTCATTAAGTTACTTTATATTTATAAAAACCGCTTTTGGCAAATTGAAAATAATTATTTAGCTACTTTAAATCTTTAAAAAATACTGAAAAACTCCTTCAACTTTCGTTGTCTCTAAGGTCGTTGCCTCTTGCATTTCCCATTTAAATTTCCATTGCGTTGAGTGATTTTTGTAGACCCTTGTTTACAATATAAATCTCATTTTTATTGCAAACTCAGCTGGAGGAGACTTGGACTTCCCAGCACTTGAAAATTTTTTCAAAATGAAAACTAATTTCCATGGACGAATTTATGCATTTTTCCCAGACTTTCACCTGATCACTTGTTTTGCTATCTTTTTTTTTTTGAAAACTCTCTCACACCGCAGTGCGAATTCTGGTCGCATTTCATTCATCGTTGGATTTATTTATAAGCGAAACGCTCTTCATATATGAATGAAAATCGTCGCAAGTTGATTGACGAAATCATTTTCTTGGATACGAACCCCGAGAGTATTGATCAAAGAGACAAATATTCAGAACGTCATTGCTGGGGGCTGCCAAATAAATTGGTTTGAATTATATAAACATTGCTTTTGGGGATTCATTCATGGGCGGCAACTCGATCAGGGACTCCGTCTCCCGTCCACCGTCCACTGTCCACATATATCTCTCTTTTGGATCGTAAATAATAATCAAATGAGGTAAACAGCGGCGATCGGCGATCGGCGAGCGGCGAGCGATGAGCGACGAGTGAGTGGTCAACGGTGGAACGGCTGGGCTCTTGGGCTGAAAATTGGCAGTGAAGGTCATTCCTGTTTTTTCGTTTTTATTTTTCTCTGGCTTTTATTTTTGCCATACGATAGGAAGTGTACATATATATAATGTATTTTCTTCGTGAAAAGCAGAAACCCCTCTGTCCTCCTCGGATTTATTTTTTTATTTATTGCCACGACATTTGTACATTCCTTTTGTAGTGGCTCACGGGGCTTGGATCTGGCACTTATTAGATGAGAAATTACACAAAATGTAAGACTGCTGTTATTTAATTGTGACCAATTAATTTTCTCGGGCGAATGTAGAATGCAAAAGTCATTAATTGCACAAGAAAAAACAGACATTTTTAATTTTCTACAACTGTTTAAACTCAAACTCGACTTGAAATCATTTTAAGATTCAGCCATACAATTCAAATTAAATAATTTAATTCAATTTAATTTAATTTTTAAATGAAATCCTCTTGGTTAAATTTGAATTAACCGCCAACTCGGCCTGCGCGAAACCTGCTAACTGAAACCTGCTGAGGCTCTGGCCACGCCACTTGATTGCTTGAAAATCGAATAGAAATCGAAATATTCTTTGAAATTAAGCATCTTCTTGGTCTCTTTGCCCGCTCCCATTGCAGGACTCACCGCTGTCCTCCAAGGTAGCCATGTTCAATAACCAGGCGACGCAGCACAAGCAGTCCCAGCTGCTCAATCCCTTCTCGGGCGATGGGCGCGCCTCCTCGCCGAAGCCGACTTTCTCCAAGGATCAGTACGGCAAGCCGCTGGCCGGCAGTCTCACGGAGGCACGCGGCCAGAAGGCCAACATCCATGTGATGAAGGAGATGCTCGAGCTGTGCCAGATCATCAACTCGGAGGGCTACGATGTCAAGGATGAGCCCCAGATGCGTGTGATTCCCTTTGGCGAGCTGTTCAATGTGAGTTTTTCAATCGGGGGCAAATCATTAAACTTGGCTGACCCTGGGAATCTAATATCTCTTGCAGATCTACAACTACATCTCCGACAAGGTGGTGGGCATCCTTCTGCGCGCCCGCAAACACAAGCTGGTGGACTTCGAGGGCGAGATGCTGTACCAGAGACGCGACGACGATGTGCCCGTCTTTCTGCTGAAGCCCATCAAGGAGATTCGTGCCGAAATGGATGCCAAGATTGAGGATATCAAGCGGGCGGCTAGCCCGGCACCGCCGCAATCCACATCGGTGCTGATGGATCGCAGTGCCCACGAGCAGAACCTCAAGTCACGAACTCCCTCGCCGGCTGTGGGCAAGTCTAAGCCCAAGTCCAAGTCTCAGTCGCCGGCGGCGCCTAAAACAAAGGAGGAAGCAGCACCAGCGGAAGCTCCAGCTCCAGCTCCAGCAGAGTCTGCTCCTGTGGCAGCTTCTACAGCTGCTCCTGAGGCCACTCCTGTGGCAGCTACTGTGGCTGCTTCTGAGGCCAAACCTGTAGAAGCTCCTGTCACAGCGGCAGCTCCTGAGGCCACTCCTATTGAGACCAAGCCAGTTGCTGTAGAGGCAGCTCCTGTTGAGACCAAACCAGTTGCGGAGGCAGCTCCCGTTCCAGAGCCAGCACCCACTGTGGTAGTCACAGAAGCCCCGCCAGCCGCTGAGGCATCTGTCGTGGAGACCCAGGAGAGTACAGAGCCAGCACAAGTGGCGCCTGCCATCAGCCCCGCTGAAACCGCACCTGCCGAGGAATTGCCCACAATTGTGATCGAAGCCTCAGCCGTGTTTGTGCGCACAGTCAGCGTGGATCAGCAGGCGGAGCAGCAGGCACCCAGTCCGCAATCGGCGCCTGCGCAGCCGGAACAGGCTTAAGGTGGATCCCCCGCGCACACGGCATCGTTGAAAGGAACTCTCGCAACTACTAAAGCGGCAGCTTTAAATTGCAGTAGTTTAGTGAACTTAGTTTAATTTATTATTAATAATTAGAGCAAAAGAAAAACACTGAAGACAGAATCGAGAATCGAGAATCGAGAGCGACTACTTATTTATTATATTTGTATCGTTAGCGGTCGACCAAAGGGAACCATTTCCTCAATTTTATAAATATTAACTTACTAAAATTAATCAAGCGATATGATAAAATATATATAATATAAAACAAATAGACGCCGTATGTCATAGTGTTCTTGTTTGTCTTTTGCGAATTCAAATTGCGCGGTAAAAGCAACTTTAACTACGATATTTTATAGTATTCCTACGACGTTAGAAAATTCAAGTTTTATTTTCATAACAACTAGTAGAGTAGGCTTTGGCTTATAAATTAACCTGTGAGACTAGCCAACACGTTAAGCCTCACAATCATTCTAGAGCTCGCACAGTAAAGACTAATTTTCATTGGATCTGAAAAATAAAACCAGTACAAAATTTTCCAACAGCAATTCAATTTTTCGAAATCTCGCATTGTGTAGACATATTTCCTTTGGAAACCAAGTACAAAATTTACAGAAGTTTATTTGTTTTTCGAAAGTTGTATTCCAAATTAAGAAATGCCGCCAAAGAAGCGTAGCGCGTTCGTTCCAAAGAAGAATAGACAACATCGTCCAGGTGCAGCGCGTGCAGAAAAGAAGTGTCCAAAACCAAAGAGTGTAAAATTTGACGATAAAACTGAATTCGGCAACAACAAAAAGGTCGTGAGGAAGCCCACTCCTTACCCGGTCCGCCACTGTCGGGCTCCCAGGATCAGACCGAGGAACCGAATGCCATCGCCACTGAAAGCAAGACATCAGGAGCGTGTCATGTATGAACGGGTGCGATTGAATGACCCTACCGAGATTGATGATCTGCTCCACGGAATCATGTTCGGGGTCAGTCTTGGTCTTTATAGTGATGCCCTTAAATCGAACAGGGATACAATCGTAAGACTTGAACATATTGACGGAAGGGCCGCCCAAAGCGAAGATTTGCAAAACGTGACGAGCCGCCACAGCAAAGGTTTGGTAGATGTAAAGCCCCCCGAATGCGGTGCTTTGAATAATGGAGAGGCCCCCCAAAGCGTTGCTTTGTTGAACGGTGAGGCCCCCCAAAGCGTTGCTTTGTTGAACGGTGAGGCCCCCCAAAGCGTTGCTTTGTTGAACGGCGAGGCCCCCCAAAGCGTTGCTTTGATAAACGGTGAGGCCCCCCAAAGCGTTGCTTTGATAAACGGAAAGGCCCCTCAGAGCGCTCCTTTGATCGACGGAAAAGCCCCTCAGAGCACTCCATTGATCGCCGGAAATGCCCCTCAAAGCGATGGAAAGGCCCCGAAAAGCGCACCTTGTGTTACCGTCAAGTGCCCCCCACGCCAAGCCGCTAATGACGTCGAGTCATCAAGTGAGGACAGCGTAGGAAGCCCCATAGACTCTCTCCGCAGCATGGATCCGTACGAAGCAGAGTCCTCTGAAAGCGCCGCCTACATAGACCTAGAGGCCCTGCAAAGCGGCTCTTCTATAGAATATCAGAGCCAAACATCAAAATTATATATATACCCTGAAAGCAGTTCGGAAGTCCAGGCTGAAGATTCTGTTCGGGCTTTATATGTAAAAAAATCGTTTGGACCGTCAAATAGCGAAAATTTCAATTCACGGTGAAAGAGTTTTTAGAATGACAATTTTTGTTGTATTATTATACCTTTTCATTTTATTATTATTAAACGTTAATCAAACATATAATCTCTGGTGTTTTGCTGGGTTTTAATTAAAATTGGCAGTTTCTGTAAATCAAGACAACCGGAGTTAAAAAATGATGAATTGGTATACTCGGGGTTAGCCAAAAAATAACCGACTGGGAAAATATTTTGAAGTTTACTGTGACAGCTAATGCAGTGTTTGAAAATAACCGCTGTTTTATACACAATTTTATTTAGTATTTAGTATTTTTTCCGATGGTATTTATCTAGAGCTATAAGAACATCGATAGTACCCCCACTCGATGTTTTCGATAGTGATAGTCCAACCGATATTACTATCGATGGTTTTACAGCTCTAATCGGCAATCCAAAACAAAAATATTTGGCGTTGAGTGAACTATTTGGGAAATTTCGCACGGAACACCTGACGATCAACCGGATTTGAAATGTCTGCCCTGCGACGCGATGTCTCGCCCTTCTTTCAGCGCCTGCGGGCCTTCCTCTTGGGCGTAAGTATCCTTTGTATTCCACGAGACAGCCGCTGCGGCCAACTCTTCGTTATGTAAGATGGTAACGAAAAATATGTGATTAATCTCGGAATTTGCTTGCAGCGTGAACACAACCTGGCCCTGCGCTTCGAGGACGGCTTGGCCGATCGTACCCAGCCGCAGCCGGAGCTTCCGGATGGACCCTCACACCTGTTATCGGCCAACTACTACTGCCAACGCGATGGCCGTCGCGAGGTGAATCCACCCATTGACCTGGTGGCGCAGCAGAAGCAACTGGAGGGAGAGGCCAGCGGAGCGGCAAAGGCGGCACCCTCCGCCCAGCTGCCCACTCCGGGCAAGGTTTACGCCTGGGATTGATTCGCCTTCCGGGCGTGAGTCCTCTTGTATACATTTTTTTTTTGTTGACTTGTAATCTGAGCCGGTTAAAGCTAATATAGAACCCATTCAAATCGAAATCGGAGGAAAAGAGTGTGCTTATGGAAAGGAAAGATGTGGATTTACCGAGTCGACAAAAGGCTATATATTTTGCTATGTTCAGACTATGTTTAATTCTAATATTTACAGAGAACTCCGCTTAAAACTAAGTTAAAAACCAAAGAAAACAAAAACAAAAAAAGGAACATCCCAATAACCGAGAAGGAGCCGGATCAATAGACGCGCGGCTTGATTCCAACATTAATACCCGTGGTGGAGCGCAGGATAAGGTTAAGCACAGGCTTAACCTCGGGGCCCAAAGGCAGCAGCTCGAAGTGGCGCAACATCTTGCTGACCGTGCTCTTCATCTCCAGCATGGCGAACTTCTGACCGATGCAATTCCTCGGCCCCGCCGAGAACGGTGTGTAGGCGAAGGGATTGATCTCGCCCTTGCGCTCCAGGCTGAAGCGTTCCGGGATGAACTTTTCCGGCTCGGGGAAATAGTCCGGATCGCGTTGGGCGTGGTAAATGAGGATAACAATGTCGGAGTTGGCGGGTATGAGCTTTCCATCTGCCAAGGAGGATGAAAAAATGGGTTAGTCGCGGAGCTACAGGCAGGAGTAAGACCCACACTTAAACCTACCTAGAATGGTATCCTCGGTGATGTGGCGTCCGATCATCGGCACCGAGGGAAACAGGCGCAACGACTCCTTGATCACACACTCCAAGTACTTTAACTCGCCCAGGATCTTCATGTCAACCGGCGTCGACTTGTCATCGCCGATGACATCCCGTATTTCCTGAAAGACGCGCGCCTGCACTTCCGGATGGCGCGACAGCAGATAGCAGGTGAAGGCGATGCTGCTGGTCGTGGTGTCGTGACCCTCAAACATAAACGTATCCACCTCCTCGCGGATGTCCTCGTTGCTCAGCGGCGCTCCATCGATGGTCGATTGCAGCAGAACGTCCAGCAGGGCCATGCGTCGCTTTTGGCCCACATCGTCCATCAGGGAGGCGGCTGTGGCATCGTAGCTGCCATCAGCCACGGCCTTCTGCAGGAGATCCCGTCGTTCCGTGATCACGGAGGTGGTGAAGTCTTGCATAGCCTTCACATTCCTGTTCAGTTTGGCAAACAGCTTTGGGTAGAATAGCCTCATGGTGGGATCTACGCGCTGGAGTGGATTCATCAGCCGATCGGCGAACATTTCAGAGGCCCTACGTAAATACATTTTAAGGAGGAAACAGGAAGGAGGAGAAGGAACTCACGTCTTCACCGATTTAACGTAGGGAAAGTCCGGCTGCAGCTGGGCATTGATCTTCACTCCCATGGCCGTTTCAGCGATGATATCCATGGCACACAGACACGCCACCGGGAACATGTTGATCACCGTCTTGCCATCTGCCCGATCGTACAGCTTCTCGGCCATTGTGGCGCTCTGCTGATCGAACACCTCCACGAAATCCTCCAGGATCTTAAAGTGAAAGGCGGGCGTAATAACCTTCCGGCGGCGGAACCACTTCTTGCCCGTGCTAAGCAACAAGCCATCGCCCAGCCAGTTGACGAGCAGTCCGTACAGATTGTTTTTCTGTATGGTCTGCTGGCTGCTCGTAATCGCCTCGATCATTTTGGGATCGGCAGTGAGGAAGCCACGCTCGCCCAGTATCTGGATATGGATGTTCTTGCCAAACTCCTTGATCAGCCGCCATTGCAGATCGAAGACAGCTGCCGGCAATAGTTAAAATTTAATGATAAGACGAGATATATTTTGTGGCCTACTTTCAAGCACCAAATAATAACACTGTTAATCTAATCTGTGCTGGAAACAGGAAGCTCTTACACACTTTACAAGCTTGATGTGTAATCTCCCGAGCCAGTGGCCATGACCTACTACTTACTCTTTGGCGATTCCTTGAGCAGCATGGGCGCATTGCCCACCAGGGGATAGCGCCTGGGCCCACTTATACCCGCCTCGGCATACATCCTGTTGTGGCGCCTATTCCTCAGGTAGTCATACACGTAGAGGACCGTGAGGAGTAGCGCTAGCAGCTCGAAATACATAGTTTCGTTTTTTTTTTATGTGGAATCAAAAACCGAAAATCAATTCGAACTTCGCTGGCACCGTTTGCCACCGACGACTGGCTGGTTCTGCTCGCCGGCGGGGCTGTTTTGTAGGCGGCGCAGAATGCGATAACGGCGGCCACAATCACAATCATTGGACTGTAGCGGGGGCCCAACACCAATGTATGGGGTCAAAGACAGGGGAAATCAGGCATCTTCTATTTTGGTTGCAGAGGCTGAGTGAGCGAGAGAGAGAGGAGGCTCCCCTTTCCCGGAAATATCTTTGATATTCGTGGAAGTGTCTCCCCAGGAGCGTGTTGAATATGCGGCTTCATCGTGACTTAAAGCTTCTTCTTTATCGAAAGACTGAGAGTTCAGATTCCACCCCCTGCCTAGGATAACGTCAGAGAATTTAGCAGGCAGTATCGATTCGAATTTGGTCTTATCTGGAGCTGGATGGATTACCCTAGAGTTCTGATAAGATCGCTGGTGTATTTTTAACAATCATTTAAGCGAATATGAAGTGAAAAAATGCAGATCTTGTTGGGGATGCTGTGGATTCCATCCTCAATAAAGAAGAAAAACGAACACTTATATCTATTAGTTCTATAAGATTCCTTTCTTGATCTTGAGCTTTTCTCAGCTGGGAAGTATGCAAGCAAGCTTTACGAAAAGAATTTTAAATTACCGCCAAGTATGGATCCATGGGTAATAAAAGCACACAGCTTAGGCTTCGCTCTTGGGGTCCATCCGCTCTCTTTAGAATCAGATCATCAGAGTTCAATGAGATGCTGTTCTCAATACAAGATCTATGGGATGCTGCTCTCAGCTATTATAAGCGCGTGAGTCGAACTAGCATCCCGATCTCATTGCCATTTCATTACGAATTAAGAGCTTAACCCTCTACTGCCCCAACTGGGTGGTTATCGATGGGGAACCAGAGCAAATCAATAGCTCAATTTGATCGTGTTTTAATTACTTCCGTTTGCTGATCAAAAAACACAGAGGGGGGCAGTTCGAGGGCTACGTTCATGCAGAAACGTACCCAAAATAACCGCTTGCCACTCGACTTTTGTTTATGGCCAGAGAGTGTTGCGAAGATAACTTAATCAGAGTAAATATAATACATATTTTTGGGTATATCGTGTGCGAGCTGTATATATTTTTGTAGAGAAAGTAAAGAATCTTAGGAATTATCCTGAGAGTTTACAGTATCAGTCTCAGATCATACTATCTTCCTCCCTCCCATTTCTTGCCGACTAAGCATGACTGGACAAGGTGATAAGAGGCATTCCTGCCGGGTAATCGTGATTAGGCAAAGTACTCAACTTCAGTGCATTCTGCAGGGTAAGATAAGAGCTTAAAGCATCAGATCGAGGCGAGTATATTATCGTAAATCTAAAGCTACCAATTACATGTCGGCCTAAGATAACCAACACGCTCCAGGTCAGTCTGATAAAAAGAAAACAGGTTTCATGGTGACTGAAATTCGCAAACTAATCGTGACTATCAGGGAACTTTCACACCACTCATCATGACTCTTGGGAAAGAGTGGGTTGAATTCTATATAATTCTGGATAGGAGTCAGTGACTCCTTTAGTTTTTAGAACTATCTTGGTCCAATCTTATATCTTATATCAAACTTCTTCTGTAATTTAAACTTATTTACCATTCTTCGTTACCTAAAAAAATGTTGAAAAATAATAGTTATATTAAATAGTTAATATAATAATAGTTAATACCTGCCAAGACATTCCTGTTCCCTACTCCATAACCGACAGATGTTTCCCCAAAGAACTTCTGGCGATTTGCTTACCCAGAACTCGGTTGTTCGACATTCGTCTGGCAGAAACGGATTAAAAATCAAGTGTTTGGTTTTCTCTTACGGATTTCCGCTGGGGGTGAGCGTGGGAATTAAGAGCGCCGAGCGTCGAGCACCAAATGGAAGATAAGCGGAGCGGCTGGGGCTTCTGGGCAATTCAGTTGTAAATCGCTCGTCGTCGACTGCACAATGCTGGGCGTGGGCGTTCTCCTGGTCCTGGTGGCATTCGCCACCCTGCTGGTTTGGGATTACTTCTGGCGCAAACGGCGCAACGATATGCTGCATTATATGCCGGGTCCTCCGCCACTGCCACTGTTGGGCAATGTCCTCATGTACCGCGGTCTGGATGCCGAGCGTAAGTTCTAGTTTCAGTTTGCTTTGTCTCACTCAGAAAACTGAAGCCAACACCTGGTTATTATCTTTAGAAATCATGGACTTTGTGACAAAGAATCAGCGCAAATACGGACGGATTTACAAGGTGTGGGTAATCCACCAGCTGGCCGTGTTCTCCACCGATCCTCGGGACATTGAGGTCGTGCTAAGCAGCCAGCAGCACATCACCAAGAACAATCTGTACAAGCTGCTCCACGAGTGGCTGGGCGAGGGCCTGCTGATGAGCACGGGCAGGAAGTGGCATGGCCGCAGAAAGATCATCACGCCCACGTTCCACTTCAAGATTCTGGAGCAGTTCGTTGAGATCTTTGACCAGCAGAGCGCCGTGATGGTCAAGCAACTGCAGTCGCGGGCCGATGGCAAGACCGCTATCAATATCTTTCCGGTTGTGTGTCTCACGGCTCTGGACATCATTGCAGGTATGGTTTTTGCTCCCACCTAGAGATAATCTCACCATAAAGGCTCCTTCTCGGTCATCTTTTGCCTAGAAACTGCAATGGGAACGAAAATCAATGCTCAGATGGATCCCAATCTGCCCTATGTCAAGGCTGTCAATGAGTGAGTGGCTGCCGGTGGTAGTGATTTCTGCTCCTTCATAGCTTCATGGCTCCTTTGCTATTACGACAGCGTCACCAACATAATGATCACTCGGTTCATTCACGCCTGGCAGCGTGTCAATTGGATATTCCGGCTGACCAAGCCATCTGAGGCCAAGCGCCAGGATGCGGCCATCAAGGTGATGCACGACTTTACCGAGAACATCATCCGACAAAGACGCCAGGCTTTGGTTGACTCGCCAGAACAAGGATCGCAGGATCAGGCAGACGATCTGGGCCAAAAACGTCGCATGGCCTTGTTAGATGTCCTCCTCCAATCCACCATCGACGGGGCCCCCTTGAGCGATGAGGATATCCGCGAGGAAGTGGACACCTTCATGTTTGAGGGCCACGATACCACCACATCGGCCATTTCCTTCTGCCTGTACGAGATCTCGCGGCATCCAGAGGTGCAAAAGCGTTTGCAGCAGGAAATCCGCGAAGTACTGGGCGAGGACCGTGAGCGTCCGGTCACGCTGCGTGATCTCGGCGAGCTGAAGTATATGGAAAACGTGATTAAAGAGTCGCTGCGCCTGCATCCACCAGTTCCCATGATCGGCCGCTGGTTTGCCGAGGATGTGGAGATACGTGAGTGCTACAATATTACATTCAGTACATCATATCTTTGATCTTGTATCCTCTATTTTTAGGTGGCAAACGGATTCCAGCTGGCACCAACTTCACCTTGGGCATCTATGTGCTGTTGCGCGATCCAGAGTATTTCGACTCGCCGGATGAGTTCCGGCCCGAGAGATTCGAGGGTGATGTGCCGCAGACCCATCCGTATGCGTACATTCCCTTCTCTGCTGGTCCCAGGAACTGCATTGGACAGAAATTCGCCCTGCTGGAGATGAAGAGCACCATTGGCAAGCTGCTTCGTTATTACGAATTGTTACCCTTGGGCCCAGAGCCCAGGCACTCGATGAACATTGTCCTGCGCTCGGCAAATGGCGTCCACTTGGGCCTGAAACCACGAGCAGACTGAGGCGCTGCGTCCAGATTCTGTGTTATTGTGCATCATCATCTGCTTTTTATAATAGAATATAAATTAATATGTTGTTTCTTAAGACTTGACTGCTTTACTGACACCATTGGGCATGTTGGCTGCAGACGGGAGCTCCTTTGCGGTACTCGAAGGGGGTTCTCTTTCTGAATAACGTATTGTTTCTCTTTTAAGTGTACCCAGGTAAAATATTCTCGTTAAGTTTTATTAAAATTCAGATTTTATTGAGCGGTTGTACCAGCAAAGTCTGCAGAGCGAAGCGTTTTATAGGTACAAAGCTAACTTTATCTAGGTACAACGGCAAGAAGAACCCATCACTGACTACGATTGTGCTTTGTTTTTCAATAGAGAACAGCTGTTCGCTTGGCCTCCTCCCGCTCTGCTTGGTGAGCCCCATCCGCTGCATCTCGCTCTGGCCTGAGGCGCCCCATTCGAATCGCCTCGCTTATATAAACTGAAGTCTATAAATAGGAGGATTATCGGTGGCATCGGTAGTGGTGGCAAAGGTTCTTCAGATAAACAATCTTACCTCCAAGTGGGTGCCGGCAAGGCATTCCGGGCACATTCGGTGACAGTGGTAGCTCAATATGTTGGTGGCTCTGTTGGCAACGCTCCTTGTGGCGCGCATCGTGGCCTGGCTGCTCCGACTGACGCTACAGGAGCTACGGCATCCCTTGCGCGGCCTGGTGCCCAGTGTTTCCAGTGTGCCTCTGGTGGGATCCGCCTGGCAGATGCGCAATTTTCAGCCGGACAGTGAGTTCTCTGATGTTCTCTGATATGCAGATAATAACCTCATTGGGTCGTCGTAGATCTCCACGAGAAGTTCGCCGAGTATGTGGAGCGTTTTGGTCGCAGCTTTATGGGATGTGTCGTGGGCCATGTAGTTGTGATCACCGCAGAGCCGCGGCATGTGGACGCCTTGCTTCATAGCCAGCAGCAGCTGCGGAAGGCCACGTTATACTATGCCCTGCGCGGCTGGCTGGGCAATGGTCTTCTCTTGAGCCATGGCGACCAGTGGCGAGCCATGCGCAAGATCATCACCCCCACATTTCACTTTAGCATCCTGGAGCAGTTTGTTGAGGTCTTTGATAAGCAAAGCAGCCGGCTGGTGGAGCGTCTGCAGCCTCTGGCCCGGGCTCCGAGTGGGAGTGTCGTCAACATTTATCCCTATGTAGGATTGGCGGCTCTGGACATCATCACCGAGACAGCCATGGGCGTCAGTGTGGACGCTCAAAGGGATGAAGACTCCGAAGTGGTTCAAGCTGTCAAAGAGTGGGTTGTGTAGTCTTGTTTACTTCCCTTTGCTGACTGATTTGTATTCCCAGACTCACCAATGTCCTGGCCACCCGGTTCGTGAGGCCACATCTCCTCTTTCCCCAGATCTTCCGCCTGTGCTGGCCTGCCGGCTTGCGGAAGCAGAAGGAAGGTGTCCGGAGCCTGCATAAGTTCACTAACGAAATCATCGAGCAGCGCCGCCAGCAGCTGGCCAGAGAGGATCACCAGCAGCAGAATGTTCCCCAAAAGCGCCATGCCTTGCTGGACACCCTGTTGCGTGCCACTTTGGACGGACAGCCGCTGACGGACAAGCAGATACGCGACGAAGTAAACACCTTCATCTTCGAAGGCCACGATACCAGCACCTCGGCAGTGTCCTTCTGCTTGTATCTGCTCTCTCGACACGAGGAAGTCCAGCAAAAACTGTTTGACGAGCTGCGGGAGCACTACGGTCCTGATTTAAGGAGGAGCGTGGAGTATGCGGATTTCGCAGCTCTACCCTATCTAAACTGTGTGGTCAAGGAATCGCTCCGGCTCTATCCTCCGATTCCCGCGGTAGCACGCTGTCTGGAAACGGATTTGGAAATAGGTAAGTTGAATTTGATGACTCTTGCATTGCTCACTCACCTCATTTCCCGTATTTCTTAACAGAGGGTGGCCACATCCCGGCGGGCACCAACGTGGTGGTGCTTCTCTGGCAACTCCTGCGCGACGAATCGGTATTCCCCGATCCTCTGCTCTTTCTGCCTGAGCGGCATCTGGGCGAAGAGGTGGCCAGGCAGGGAGCCTATAGCTTTATACCCTTCTCAGCAGGACCCAGGAACTGCATCGGCCAGAAGTTCGCTTTGCTGGAGATGAAGACCATGGTAATCAAGATGGTGCGGCATTTCCAGCTCCTTCCCATGGGTGCGTCGCTGGAGCCGTCCATCAAGATTGTGCTGCGATCGCGGAACGGAGTTAATTTGGGCCTGCGACCGCGGCAATATTGACATAATGTGATTTTAGGGTTTTAAGTTTGGGTTTAAAGAGTGCACATATTTGAAATCGATAGCCCATTTATCGATAGTTGTAAGCAGGAGCTTCTGATGATTCGATTTGGCCACTTTGCCGCCAAGTTGTGCTTTAATACTAATTACCAAAGAATTGATTTTGATTTAATTAATAATATACACAAGACTTTGTTAATAACTAATCTGTGCAAAGATCTTGAAATGATTTCTAACCCATACAAGAAGCAGAGCTATATGGCATCATATAAATCCGCCTGATAACTATTTATAAAGCTGCGGAAATTCTAATCTAGTCAACCATCCAATCGATTTACTAAACAACAAATAGAAATTCCATTCAGATTACATTCGCCGTGCGTCACATTCCTATCAAAATCAAGAATCTATACAATATACACTTTATAACGACCGTTGCTTCCATTGCTCGATAGTGCGGTCTATCGATAACCGTCATCAATGGGATTGTTGTGTGCAGCTTTTCTTCGTTTTCTTTGAGATCAGAGAAAACAAGCCGTTTCCCTCTTGAAAAATGTGTTTTCTGCGCTTTTTAGCCCAAGCCCGGGGCACGCTGGCCAGAGTAAGTATCACCAGCGACACAGTGCTCGGAGCAGGAGAGGCACCAGGGCCGAACAGCACTAATACGGTTTCCCCATCTCCTGCAGCATCTGGTGGAGGCGTCGCCAATTGCTTGGGCTGCTGCTCCCCCAGAAACCGGCCGGACCCTGCACTTGGTGATGGGCAATGAATCCTGCGACCTCGACTCAGCCGTATCAGCCGTCACTTTGGCCTTTGTGTACGGCCAAAGACACTTGGAACACGACTATGTGCCCATCCTGAACATTCCACGCCGGGATTACCCCCTGAAGACAGAGGTTGGCTATATGTTCGGCCAGTGCGGAATTGTTGAGTCCGTGCTGCTCTTTCGCGATGACTTACCCGGCGAAATGGCCCCGGATATTAGTGTAATCCTTGTGGATCACCATGTCAGCCCACTAGCACCGAATGTGGCGGAGATTCTAGATCACAGGCCGCTGGATAAGAGCAGTTCGTCCCTCCAGCTGCTGCCCTCCACCTGTGAGCGCAGTATTGATTCGTCGGTCGGTTCCTGCGCCACCTTGGTGGCTGAGCGTTATCTAGCCAAGGAACAGCCTCGCTCCTTGGCCGTGGCTCAGTTGCTACACGCCACCATCGTTCTGGACACCATCAACTTTGCACCGGCGGCCATGCGTTTCGGGCCCAAGGATCAGGCCATGGTGGAGCAGCTGGAGAAGGAGTTAAATCGCCAGGTGGAGCAAAGAACAGTCCTCTTCGATGAGCTGGTGGCCGCTAGGGCGGATATTAGCAGCCTTACGCTCAACGAGGTGTTGCGCAAGGATATGAAGACCCTGCAAACTGATCGCCAGGTGGTTCCCATGGCCGGCATGCCCATCCTCGTCCGGAATTTTGTGGCCAAGAGCGGCGCCGAGAAGGCAGTGCGGGAGTTTGCCGCTGGCAGTAATCTCCTTGTAATTCTGGGCATGTGGGTATCGCCCGCTGACGGACAAGTGCAGCGCGACGTGGCCCTGATCTCTCTCAACGGCCAGAGTCAGTTGGTTGAACGCGTCCGACTGGCTCTGATCGAGTCCAGCGATCCCAAGCTTGAGCTAGAGCCCCATAAGACGGACCCGCCTCGCTTTATGGGCGGCTGCTTTCTACGTCAGAACAATGTCCAGGCCACCAGGAAGCACATCCTGCCCATCGTGAAGCGAGCGCTGCAGGAATGGGAGGCGGAGCATGATTGCGACTGCGATGATGTTTACTTTTTCAAGGAGAAGCCGCAGTTGGGACTCTCCTAAGCGGAAGCCAAGACTTAGCTAGAATTTTAGTCAAACCTTTAATGTTATCCAAATTAGTACACTTGAGTTTACATACGCCGGAAATGAGTGGAAACCTAGCATTTAAGTTGTTCGAATTCGGACAGGCAACCGATATACAGGAAATTAGAGTCTAGACCAATGGTCGCAACGTCCCCATCCCGCTTTCTGGCATTCAACTTTCACCTAGGAGGCGGAGGGAGGCATGGATATCAGTATTGAACAAGGGGGACTACATTGCCATTGCTATTGCTGCTTGGGTACAATATGGATTTGGTATACTCCCAGGATAGATACCCCAGAATTAGTGCAGAGTTTCGTGTAGTTTCTTAGCTCTTTATGTGGATTAAGTGAATATGTACAGGGCATACCACAAAGGGGTAAAAGTAAAAAAAAAAAGCAAAGAGAAGTGTTTTATAAATAAACAAACTACAACTGAGGTTCAGCCTCCCCGGCTCCTCCCTCATCATCCTCTCCCATTCCATCGTCGGCGCACTCCAGCGTCATGTCCTCCAGCATCTCCTCCAGGGTAATCTGGGGCACATCACCGCCGGCAGCCTGGCCGTCAATGGGTATCGTCTTGTTGCTATCCCGATAGATATTCACCTGGCCGCGGAGATCCTCGTTCTCCTCGAGATCGTCGAGGAACTCGTGGTAATCGTACTTGCTGCGCTCATCGGTGGCCTCTGCAGCCAAGTGCTTGATCTTCCACACGCGCTGGCTGAGCCGGGCCTGGCGATCGTAGTGCTTGCGTACCAGGATCACGTCGGGTATTAGCTCCGGCGACAGCTTGTCGAACTCTGGATCGTTGATGTTGGCCTCGCCGGTGTTATAGCCCATAACGGAGTCGCCCACCTTGAGCAAGTGACCCAGGTGGGAGCGCGTGTGAATGGGATTATCGTTAATGCCCAGCTCAGAGGCGCGCACTACCCAAATGTCGCAGAGGGCGTGCTTGAAGGAGACCTGTCCCTGGCCGGGATACGACTTGCGGTCCTTCTCCATGATCACATCAATGTCCATGACCACGTATTCCACCAGCTGCTTGGGATTGCAGATGGCCTCGAAGGGAGCTCTGCGTCAGCAAAACAGAAATGTTAGCAGTGGGATTAGGAAAGAAAAATAAGTGAATTCTCACCTAAAGTACACCTGGGAGGTAAGCTCGGCGATTTGCGCCGTCAGGGGATCGATTAGATGGATGCTGCTGGACACACGGTTCACCAGGCACAGGGGCGAGAGATTGCCCAGCTGGTGGCGCAGTTTCTTTGAGAGGCAAACGGCACTGTCCTTGGAAACGGGCGCTATCTCCACCGACCAGTTGTATTTGTAGTTGTAGTTGTTGCTGTGGATATCGTGTGAGATGAGACGCTTAGAGGTGGTCACCTTTCCGGGCACCATGGTCTGCAGAAAGTCCACCATGCGCCTCGCATGATTCTCGTTGGCATAGTAAAAGTCCAGGCCGCCGTGCTCTGGCTTGATTCCCAGCGTGTTCTCGTGCGCCTTGTGCTTGAGAATCAACTGCTCCAGGTAGTAGAAGGTCTTCTTGTTGTCCGCCCGCTGGCGCACCTGCACCAAGCAGCGCCAGAAGTCCTTGGCCTCGGTGCGGTGGCAGTCGTTGCACATTTGATTCTGCACTGTGAACTCCACCACGAAGACCTGCTGCAGGACAGTGCCTCCGGTGATCTCGCCGTGTACCGTCAGCTTTACCTTGATGCGTTTCGAGTGCTGCTCTGTCCAGATGAAGCCCGCATCGACAAGCTTCACGTCCTTTAGTCCCTTCAGCTTCTTGAGGCAAACGGCCAGGAGTTCACGGGACTCTAGGGAGGCCTGAATCCACTCGTTCGGCGGCTGTAGATAGCGTTCACAGTTGCGGCAGAAGTGTAGCACCGCCTGCTTCGGGATGTTCTCCGTAATGTCGACATGGTTGCGCAGGCAGGTGACGCACATGTTGGCCGGATTCGGTTGGATGGGCACTCCGCACTCGCAGCACAGGATTACCGCGTTCGAGGCGCCCTTGCTGTCGGCGGCGCCGAGCGGGCTAACGCCAGCGTATTCGTGATCCATTCGTAGTTCCACTAATCCTTGACAAATCTCTGAAGTTTAGCTATTTCACAATGGCGTTGTAGACAATCTTCCAATCGGGGAATGTAAACACGTGCGGGCCTCTAGGGATGGAAAGTGAGTGAAAGTGTATCGATAGAGTGCTCCTAAAGCTGGTGTTGTGCTGTGAAATTAATCGTAGTCGGCGGGTTAGCTGTTCTCAAGCCGAAACAGGTAATAAATTGAAAATATTATTTCGTACTGACAGAAATATAAAGTTATTTCTTTATTTCTTACTTTCATATTTCATCTGGTTTTCACTTTCCCCCTCTTTCTGCTGTTTGTAATCGATTGCTGTCATCAGTTCAGTGTCACCCTAATCGATAGGA
The DNA here is from genome assembly GCA_008042515.1 of Drosophila truncata. Classification (NCBI taxonomy): domain Eukaryota; kingdom Metazoa; phylum Arthropoda; class Insecta; order Diptera; family Drosophilidae; genus Drosophila; species Drosophila truncata. The sequence goes on from VNJQ01002083.1 coordinate 60,315, forward strand.
TTCACACACTCCCCTTGGGCCACCTCTAGCCCACAACAGAAATTTTGGACGAGGAACGAATCTTAGGATTCGATTGGATTGCGCCATGCAGAAGAAGCCCATCAACGCCAACTCCCTGCTGGACAAGCTGCATCGCGGCGCCGTCTACGCCTGCATCGGGGTGACCCTCTACGGCACATATGTGCTGGGTATGCGCTACTACCACTACTACACAGTCATCCGGCCGGAGAAGCAGCAGGCGGAGCTGAAGCTGTTGGACGAGGGGGCCCCCGACAAGGCCAAGGAGCTGAAGTACTAGTCGGGCCCCCCACTCCTTCCACTTGGTTAATTTGTTAAATGTCTGTTAAGCGCAATAAATTGTAAGGAAATGTTAGCATTTTCAGCTGAAAAGGCCAAAGCGCTTGCTTGTTGTTGTGTAATCGAACGGATCAATCCATGCCCGGCGGGACTCGGAGATTCCAGATCTGACCCTGGCTAAGCCCTGGCCCCCCAACAATGTGCTATTAGCCAGCTGGGCCGTAAATCAACTCGCCACAATGGGGAATCAATCAAATCAATCGAACGACCCGCACCGCGGACCCAGACTAGAATTAGCCAAGAATTATAATTTAGCTGGCAATCAAAAATGTTGTCATCTCCGTCAACGGAGCCAGATCGTGACCAGACCAGACCATAGTCATAGTCATAGTTACAGTCGTAGCCAGAGCACAGCCGGAGCCCAGATCCGATGGCTTCCGCTTGCCCAACTCGCCTCGCGTGCATTCACCTCGTCCGTCGCCCATTCAATGCGCAGATATTAATATTAAAGCGATGCCAAAACAATTGCAGCTGCTCGGGATGGGGGCTGGAGAAGACAATGGCTGGCGGCGGTGCCACCCACTTTGGGCAAGAGAGCTGACGTCGCGACGTCGCTTGTGAAAATGCGCTTGCCATGCTTCATTCAACAATGTGGCCGCCGGCGTTGCTTCATTGATGAGTCCGCTTGGAAAATCGGAAAACACAAACGGCAATTGCCATTCGCAATTTGCAATTGCCAACTGCGGTCAAGGTCGTCCTTCAGTGGTGCGATGGTATCCAGCACATAGACGGAAATGATCAGCAGGAGGACTAGTTATCGTCTCGAACACCGGTTACCTGGTACATCTAAGATTTTACAAATTGTTTACATGTTATTATAATTTATATTACTTGCAAATAGAAACCCAAAGTAGTTCCCAATAATCAGATCAGCTAATAATATAGATATTTTCTATCAGATCAAGGGGTTCTAATATATATATATTCCAACACTGGTCCAGCGAGCATACATACATCCCTCCATACCCAGCATGCTGCCAGAGGCGTCTCCGTCTCGCTGAAATCGTGCTCCTCGGATATTCTTTCGATAAGAGCGTGCATTGGAAATGATCTGGCAGAGATCTGGCTGGCAGCTTAATTAAGAATGCTGCAAAACGTGCCAATCGTTCATAATTTGTAAATAATGGAGTTCCCACGGGGCTTCTGGCATTTTAATTTGGACCCAGGCCAGCTTCTGGGCGAGGTTAGGTAATATCCCAACCAGGCAACATCCAGATCCCAGTGTAATCCATCTGGCGGAGCAAGTGAAAGTGTTATACGATATTCGCTGGTGATTGTGGAACCCATCAGAGACCAGAGCAGCTTATGTTGCATTGTGGAACGAACGGTGGATACATAGATATCTGCTCTACTTCACCGATTTCCCAATGAGAGTAACGAGAGGAGAGCCTGGGATCTTAGAATTTCGACTTTGACTGCCAATTATAAGAGATATCGTTAGTTTCCACGCCCACTCCGCCGGATGAGCGGATGACCTTTTGGCTTGCAGCATAAACAATATTCGATTTCAAGTCCTCAACCCGTCCGTCATGCATTCAATTTAGCTGCAACAATCGCTGGTGCTGCCGCTGCTGCCGCTGCTGCTGCTGCCGCTGCTGCTGTTGTCGCTGCTGCTGCTGTTGTTGTCGGTTTGCATAATTGCTAACTGTAGCAGCACAATACCAGCTTGACTCAACACAGCAGCCATCCCAACAATACCAGCATTAGGCAGCATTACCCAGCGGGGCGAGCTCCACGCCGGGTGGCTATAAAAGCGACGGGGCAACTGGCAGCCATCAACAAACCTCGCCCGGCGCCCAGCTCGTTAGCCAGCACATCCAGCAGCATCCGAAGTAAAAGCCCTTGCAGCAGCATGAAGTTCTTGGTAAGCAGCAGCAGTTCAAGGATACGTAGCCAAAGCACAAAGGATTAAGTGCAGACAGGCGACAGACATCGATGGCAGTTTCTCGGGAAGCTGTCAGATCAGGATTTAAACGAGCCTTTGAAAATTTTGTAATTAATTCAAAAAAGAAGACTCAATGTGAATTTCAAGATTTTACAAATTAATTGGTGATTAATTTAAGCAAAAAATAATCGGCGCAACAGGACAAAGGATTTTCAATAAGCTTTTTTTTCATTATCGTTCTTAATCCTGTGGAAAATAGTGATTTTATATAAAACAAAAAGTGAGCTATCAGAAATTGCTTAGTTATTATTATTTTTTTTCGTTAAAGTTAATAATACACCGAAATATGCAAAAAGGATTGAAATCAACGATTTTGTTGCAAATAATATCCGAAATATGCAAACAAGATCGAAATCAACGAATTTGTTGTCTTTAAAAAATCTATGATTCGAATTATTAATATTTTTAATTCAAAATGAATTTAGAATAATAATTGAAGTCAGTAAAAATTAATAATTATAATAATAAACTTCCCAATTCTTTCCCGTGCCAGTGCATATTCTTGATCCTGACCCTCGGCCTCATAATGGGCACCTGGGCGGCCGTTTCGGAGCCAGGATCTGTGGATGCCGTGGAGCAGCCGCAGGAGATTGGCGCCATTGATGAGAAGAAGACGGAGAAGCGCGGTATATATGGTTTCGGCTATGGCCATGGCGGCTACGGCGGATACGGTGGATATGGGGGCTACGGACACGGTCACTACGGCGGCTATCCGTACTACGGCGGCGGCTTTGGATACGTTCCCTACTACGGCGGACATCACGGCTACTATCCGTACCATCACGGACACTACGGCTTCTACTAGGGACATCAACTGTCGCGAATCATCGTATACTCAGTTTTTTTTTTCGACCGATTCACCTTCATCGCTGCACTGACATCCCTATATGTATATTTTTTTTCGTGAACCATTATTCCACTTTAAAATAAAGTATATGCCCTGAGAATAGCTTAAACATTAGCCTTTTTCTGACACGTTGACAACCATTGAATATCAAATATATCAATATCTGTACTATCTAGTTTAATCCAATATGACTCTCACTCCGTTCGAGCATTTATTCAAACCAATTCGATAAGGAGAAGCTTCCAATTTCTAACCAATTAACGCTAGATTTAAGAGCTTTTTTTATATTATCTTTGCATATTCAAAATTATTAACCAAATTATATTTATATTACCAATAGAAGATCGTACTAATAAAGCAACGCGGATAAGTCCGAGAACCAATTAATATTGATTGATTAGTCTGCCGCTTATGGGTTAAGGTTTAAATGTTGCACACTATTTAATTTTGTAGCTTTTTACAAGGGTATAAGAACTTTAGCTTCCCAAAGTAACGTCCTCTCCTTCCTTGTTTAAATTTAACAGATAATTTCATAAATAAAATACATGATCAATTTATCGATCTATTTGGCGACCTTACCAACACTATAAGCTTTTACCAGTATTTTTTGTTGTGGCGATCCTTAGCTTGGATCTCATTGATCTGGCAGCTCTGCCGAATAACTGTTTCATGCATTGCGCCATTTTTCGCTGTTTTTTCTTCTTCCAATTTTCGACGAGTTATTAAAAGGACGCCACAAAAATGTTAAAACGCGACCTGCAGAGCATCACGCTCAAGTTGTCCGACCTCAAGGAGTACGAGGTGGCTCGCCTGAAGAACAAGTACAAGCCGCCTCATCCCCGATTGTCGCAGGAGGTCATCGTTAGTGACGATGCCTCCACCTCGGGAACGGCGAGCTGCAGCTGCCCAACCACGGGCTCTGGCTCTGGCTCTGGCTCGGCATCAGGCTCAGGGACAGCCTCGGGATCTGGATCAGGATCAGCTTCGGGATCAGGATCCGGATCACACACTCGATCGGAGACACCTTCCTCCGCTTCGTACACCACTTCCACGACGCCGACGCCGGCTACCCAGGAAGATCTACTCGGGCGAGCGGGCAGACCCTCGTCGGCGGTCACGGCCACCACCCCAACTACGGGCACTACCGGCTCCGGCTCTACGGACGATGTGAGCGTGGCCGCTGTGGTCGATGATACGGACACCATAGACGAGATTAGCGACGACAATTGGGTGGATCTGAATGCGGACACCAACGATACGAATGATACGCTTGACACTCTCGACACCAACGAGGAGGATGGCGCCAGGGGAGGCATCTAAGGAGGTAACTGGCCCACGTAACACCCGGCTGCCCCACATTCCGTTTAATCATTTTATTCTCCATCTTTAACACATTATCATTTTGTATACATAACTCATATACATATTATAACCACATTGCATGCTCAACTTATACATAAATGTGTTTCTTTTCCAGCAGGATTGGGAACAGGTGGTTCTTCGGGTTCCAGCTTATCTGAAGCGATATTGAAGCTGGCAATGGGATATGTCAGTATTACGAGGTGTCTGTCAGGTATTTCAAGGATTCTATTGTGGAAATTCCTTCCAGAATATAGATCCCTTGTAAGTACTACATCCTTTTGGAAATTACGATTAATTCAAACCTCTTTCATCGTCCTAATTGGCCCATCAAGGTCTCTGGTCCTTGTCCTTGGAAGCAGCTTATATTCTTACCCGCCCCAAAGCCCTTTTAATTGGCTGGCACGAAAATGCGCATAATTGGGAGATACTTTACGAGCAAACCGCATTCAGCTGCTAATCCAGGATTTGATCTTATCTGCATCTGGGACTGCGAACTCAACAGGTTGGACATGTGCCCAGCAACAAGTGGGCCGTCCAGCTGTGGAGGAGCTTAACCCACCGAAAACAGCAGAGAGTGGAAGCTTGAGTAATCTCGACCATATGTGGACAGGCTTACCTGTGTGAGAGCGCTCATGTAATCCCGATTTCAAGGACTGCTGCAACGTGATTGAACTAGACCCGTGAGATGACACTTGTTGTGGCTGGAGGAAGGGGTCGAGGATGATGGCCAGGCCAGGAATACGCTATAAAAAGCTTGCTGGGAAAGCTACAAAGCTCACGACCATCGGCGCTGCATTTGAAAACTGACTGTGCAAAGCTCAGAGGCCGGAACAGGCTCAAAACAGCCTGGCTGGCATTCATTCGGCCACCGCGTCCAATCCTGGCCCGTCTGTTCTTCCGTCTTCCGATCCGAGGCGGGCCGGCTCGCCGCTTCCGGCCCTCGCGGTGACCAATTAATTACGTGACCGAATTCGATTTTTGCCTTTTGGCGTGCCATTAAGTAGCTGCCCCGTATCCTTATCCATATTGGCTCATTCCCACCTTGCTGACGGTGTTGCTGTTGCTGTTGCTTCCACACTTCCGCATCTGCTGTGTCCGTGACCCCCAAGGATCGATCCACGCCGGGCCCATCACGTGCCACGTGCCACTGCCGCCGTCGCCGCCGCCGGGTCAACGGAAAGTGCAAGGGTAAGTGTGTAAACACATCAGTGTGTGTGTGTGTGTGTGTAATTATTTTATTTATTAATTCCCTCTTGTCCTAATTGGCACAGCTTTTTTTTACAATTTAGTATAGATTTTGCTGGGATTTTCTTTTGTTTTCCCAGGGAATAGAATGAATTTTCTGAACTTCTGTTAACGAAACCCTTTGAATTTTAACTCCATTAAGTTTCCTAAAAGGTTTTCCTTTTGCCTTATAGATTTCCTCCCAAAATGCATTTAAATTTCCCTGGCCACTTGGGTATATCATCGCATCATGACCCCTGTGACCCAACTAGTTATTAATAAGCCAACTTTTCCCATCACTGCAACACACACACACTCACACACACTTACAGGTGAGTGAGTGGAACGTGACGCCGCGGGGCAACTCGGGTGCATTGATATAACCACCTGTCACACACACACAAAAGCTACACGTGCGGCGCATCAAGGGGACAGGAGGCATGGTCAGGATATTTCGTGGGAAAGAAGGAGCCCGGTTTGGGAAAAGTGGGAGTAGAAGAGGAAGTGCTGGTGGCAGTGAAAGGGAAAGTGAAAGTACAGTGACAACGCAGCTCGGTGTAAACATGTCCCAGAATCCCCCAGAATGCCCTTTTGGTTGGTAGTTCTCCTTTGATCGCTCTCCATTTGCATATGTAAACATATATTTACTATTATACTATATATATTCGTTCCTGCACCGATGTTTTGACTGTAAACTCTGCTCTTTTCACTCGAGCGCGCATGCCTTTCATTAGCCCCCGTGCATAATTATGACCCCACACACACACACATGGGACTGGCACAGTTGCTGTCGCATTTTAGCACAAATCCTTTGGGATTAAGTGACATTTTTACCTACTAATGTGTGGTTTTTAATTAATATTAACTTAAATTTCTCGTAGTTATGCCTGCTTCTAAAGACTGAATCCCGTTCGTAACTTAAAGTTATTGTTTACAACTCAGATTTTAATCCTATTTTGTAATAGAAATGATATTTCTGTTCCCATCTACTTGAACTCTGCTGTTAATGCAGGTTCTTTATGGGCTCAGAGAGAGAGTGTTGCATTGCTTGTTTGCTGTGTCTGTGTCTGTGTCTGTGTCTGTGTGTGCCTGTGCATATCTGATTGTGGCAACCGTAAGGTGGCACTCAACAGGTGCCGGCACAGAACGGGTTCCGCCCATCGGATCAACCTGGGGGAGCCCCCATCGCCCGGCTTGCAATATTAATGCGGAGCCAAGCGGCACGGACGAAGGACGAGTGCATGTTAAATAGATGGCGGCGTACAGTGCAAACTAGACATGAATCCCTGGCCTTTGGCCCTGGCCAGGACGAGCACGAACCCCGGCCATCCCGGCCATCTCCCCCAGACTTTGGCCAGACTTCTTTTTCGCGGCCTTTGCATTGCACTTGGCATTTAGGTTTTTAGTCAGTTTCCATAGAGTCAGTCGGTGGGTCGGTCGGTCGGTCTGTCGGCCTGGAAAATGGCAATGCGGCATGCTTTTCGTGTTGTGCTTGTGCCTGTGAAAAGCGGAAAGCGGAAAGGCGGAAAAGTGAGAAGCAAAATGGCAGCGCCGCTCTGCAGATAGTCGTCTTTTGTTGTTGCGGACAATTTGCCGCTGATTGCCGAATGTCAATCCTGTTTTGTCAGCTAATTTGCATTCATATTCGAGTTGGCACATTATGCCATTCGTTCGCCGCTCAGTGCAGCCTTTTCCCTGGCAGCTCAATTTTCCGGCTTTTCGCCTGCCTGACGTTGACGCGGAACGAAGACTTTAGACAAGATTCCATGGCCTCCGTCGGTTGCAATTAAATCAATAGTTGGACGCCGGCCCAGCGGTGCCTAGCATCGATCCTAAAACCGAAGAAGTCAAAGCCTGGAACTCAATACAACTGCTGCGCTTCAAAAAATGTATATTTTTGTTAACGTTTCGGGTGAGTTTCTCTTATTTCTAAGACATTCCTGATAAATTCAGAAAATATAAAGCTTAGCGATCGAAATATTCCACAGAATATTCACGGAACGATGACGCCAGGCGGGGATCGAGCTCCGTTTCGGTTTGGTAAAGGCAAGTGAATGCACCTATTAACGTCCAATAAGCTAAAGGTGCTTGACACCGATAAGGAACGACCGCTTCCAGCTCCCGCTCCCGGGTCATTGTCCCGGCCAGGAACATATCTAATGCCGGGCCAGTGGAATGGAATTTTTACACACACTCTCCGTATAAGAAAAGGAGATGTTAACTTGAAACTGGAGCCGATTTAAAAGAGAATTGCTTGTAGTTATTCGGTGTTTTCGAGTAGATTCCATCGGTCTTCGGCTGCTGCTGCTGGTGAACAAAACAAGGGTATTCCAGAGTCCCCTGTGTCTTCTCCGTGAATTTAACAAACAACAAAACATAAAAACAGCTAATCAGCAGCCGGATGGCAGAGGAATGGAATGGTGGACCCCAGGTCCCAATACGAACTTCTGTGCGCTGTGTGTAGTGTCGTGTCTAAGGGGTAAAAATAGAAGTTGTATTTAAAAATAGTCGCGGATCGAAATCGAAACTAACCGTAGTTCGTTCAGGAGCGGATTTAATGCCTGCTCAACAGGCATCTCAAGACGCGCAGCAAATGCATCCCAGAATCGGCGCAGGCCACGTTGGTGCAGATGCACGGAATCGGTTCAGTGGCAATGCGATACAGGGTGTACGCAGTTAACACTCCACAGAGAACAAACACTAGCTTCATAATCTCAGAGACAACGCGGCGCTCCATCTTTATTGGCTCTTTGAAATATTGCGTTCCCTGGGTCACCACCAGACCTCCTTTTGTGTTATATCTCACCTCAACAATGCCTTGCTCTACCAAATCAGCATAGAAGCTGATTGGCGGTTCTTCTTCTATTAGTCGGGAGACGCGTTTTGGTAGCATAATGCAAAATTATAAAAATTTTCCAAAGTCGAAAAATACGTTGTAAAAAAATATAAGAGACCGACTACAATATAAGTGACCGACTGAACTACTCGAAAGGTTGTGATCCCCAGGCTTTGGACACTACTAACGAGGCTAGAGTGCAGGCCTCCTATGTTTTCATATTCCTCAGTTTCCCTGGGAAAGTAATTGTTCCTAAAAATTTTAATGTAAAGTATTTCGCTAATATTATTTTATTTTCAAGGATTCACCACTTCAGGGCACCATTTCGGGGCACCACTTCGCTCCTGGCAACTGCCAGCTGAGCATAGAGTGCCGCTCCATTTCCACTGAACAGCCGAGGCTCTAACTCCGGCCTGGAGTCCACAGCTCTTATCAGGATGCAAATGGGGCGTGGCATGGCCACCCTCGGACTCTCTATGCGGAATTGATTTCCACTCCTATTTGCCGTTGGCCGTTCCTGTTCCCATTTGAATTCCCATTACCCCTGGCGACGAGTGTTATCAATGGCCTGGTATAATCGATTATCAGTATTGTCGCATTACGACAATCATTAATAGTCGGGGACAGGGGAGGACTGAAAGGGGCCTGTGAGCGCATATTGAGGATCACGGGTTGGGTGGCTTTGCTCAACCAATTCATCTTGGGTGGGGGCCAACGCCAGTCAACGCCTGGCCAACCTGTGACCGATCAGTCTTGGGTTCCGTTGTATATATTTATAGCCTAAAACTAACCCCCCATTCCGCCGGCCAACCCACTATTTGCACAGTTAATTATGCGATCAGTGCGATCGAATCTCTGCTGCTAATGCTGATCATCGCTGATCATCGCTGAGCTCCACTGGCATAGAGGGAAAGTTTGGGTAGTCCCGCTCCACTTACCATTTGGCATTGCTGGGCAGAGCATCAAGCAGTCGTCGTTGAAGGTGTGAAGGAGCTTGTCTTATCGATGGATGGCCTTCAGTTCTCACTACTTTCGGAGTGAAGTTGCAGTGACAAGGCGTGTGCTTTTCTTCTACCCGTTTTATGGGTTCAAATGCAATAAAAATGCTGAAAACTATAAAAAATAATCCTGAAATGTGAGCTAGGGGGAATTTTTGTATACTTTATCTATTACTTTTTAACGTAATTTTGAGAAACACTAAAAATTGCAATGTATTTTTATAGAATCGATTATTCGTTTTGTAAAATTGTACTTTATTGGCACTAAATTATGCTTAGCTTCTAGATCAAAGTATATTTCGATCATATAACTAATATACCAAGTTGGGTATAAAATATTATAGAACTGCTTCGACAGAGAGGGTATCACACTGTCTACCTGATTGGCTGTTTGTTATGATTGTATTATTCTTCTTTATATGACCGTTGTGATTTCGTTTTACGCACAGTTCAACTCGAGCAAATTTGTTAATTAATATTTAACACTAAGCCCAGAAAGGCGTAAGCCCCATATTCATATTCCCCTGGCCCCAGCCCCGGCCCCCACCACCGAACACCGTGTTATTTGCTGGTGGACAACAATTGGAAATCACAAAATAGAAAAAAAACCTGTAGAAAAATTATAAACTGATAAGGTTTCTATAATTCGCAGGCGGATTGAGTCCGATCACGCTCTCCCACTGCTGCGCTACCAGAGCCCAGAGCTCTTCCAGCCCCACTGGTGACCACTGATAAGGCCAGAGACCGAGAGAGATAGAGCGGGTAAAGAGAGAGAGATAGAGAGAGAGAGCTTCTCCTGCTTCTTTATTTGTTAACCGTTCCTCGAGTGCTGCTTCTTCCACTCGGCATTCTGCTCTTACTTTTGCTCGCATTTAATTTTATTTGGTCGCCTGCTAACAGCGACATCGGTTGCGTCTCGCCAGCCAGCTAGCTCCCGGAGCTCGAGAAGTATCATAGGCATAGAGTACCGTTAGCGCATCCCCAAGTTATCCGCGATAATACAGTGCATATTATTTTAAAAACCTTTATTCCTGGAACAGTCCAAGGAACCCCCATTGAACCCAAGTGCAATCCATACCCATAATCTCCTATGGCTGGACAATTGAAAGTGCTGTAACTGTAACGGTAACTGTAAATGTAGTAACGCCAAGAACACAAATTGTCAACAAAGTCGTAAAAAATTATAGCACTCGCGAAAATAAAAATTATAACAAAAAGGAAGAAGCAACAGAGCAACGAGTGCAGCAATAAATTTATTATAAAATAAACGCAATCCCAAAGGTGAGTCCGGTAAGCCTAGATCCGATAAGGATTTCACGACTTACGTTTCATAAAATTTTTAAATATGTCATCATTCCTACAAGTACATGAGATCTCTCCTCTGATTTTCGGTTTGAAAACTGCAATCTGGAATCTCTGGGAGTCTCTGAAAAATCGGGCGCATTCTCCGTCGAAACTATTTTTAAATAGATTTTCTTTATTTTTGGTTTTGTGTTTTCTATTTATTTATTTATTTTTTTGTTTTTATGTGAGAAAAAGAACGTGGGAGCGAAAGTGCATTGCCTTTGTCTGTTATCCCCTATTTATCTGACTGACTTGGCCCTGATAATCCCGATATTGATATTGATATTGACTAAATCGAAGGTTCCAGGGCTAAGGCAATGTTGACAAGATCGTTGAGAAAGATTGATGGAGAGAGTGGATCGGGGAAAAAGGGGAACTTTAATCTCTAGCGAAGGAAGCAAATAATATCGAGTGGAACATAGGGGAAAAGTGGAAAAAACGAAAGGTTCTAGATTCTACTCTATGTGTAGATTCTAGATTCTAGAAAGAGGCCTCCATACTGTATGGAAAATAGTACAAAAATTTAATCAATTATCTTGGAAGTTGGATATTGATTAATTGTAATATTTAATTATGAAGTTATTATCTTCGTTTAGAGGGGAAAATTAAGGATTCTAAAAGAAGTTATTTAATTACTTGGGAAATATCCGTAGAGACATTGCATTCTATTAATTCAAAATGAAATTTCTATATATTTTGCGGAAAAAATGAAAGGGGTTAGATTTATATTAGTTTATAAAAAATTATAAAATAATTTCAATTTGCTTGGAAATACAGAACTATAAAGCTAAGAATCCAAGCAGCTTACTATTCAAATCTTTATAATTTTATTTAAATCATTAAGAACCCGATTTAATTAGTTTAAAAAATCAAACAAAGCAATCTCCCTTACAGATAATCAATGAAAACAATTCCCGGTTAAGCTGTGTTGCCAAGACAGCCTAACAACCAAATATCCTTGCTCTCAGGGTCTGTTTCCCTGCTGACCTCCACACCAGTTCAATGGCCTTAAGCAGGCACAGGGCGGGAAGTAAAGTAAATCCGCAGCCGAATCCGAATCCGAGACCGAGTCCAAGGCCGCGGCAATTAAGATCCGTGACCGCAAAGGCTGAAAATTCATTTAGTGCCAAGCAAAGTGAATTAATTTCATAATAAACAAAGTGCGAACGGCATCGGTATACGGGAGGAGGGAGAGATTCTGGCGGGCAGTTTTCCAGTTTTCCGGCTGAGATGCAGTTTAAACCGGGCAAGGATAACTGCAGCCATAAATCTGTGCCGACAGCGACGACAGGTACGGAGGACAAAGGCGAGAGACACAGAGACCGGCCTTAATTAATCCCCCTGCGGCTCACCTCGAGTGCCAATTAAAGAGCTCCTTAAAGAGTGGCCCCCTGGAGGCGAATGATCGATACCCGCGGCAGGTGAATCACCATCTCTTTGGCATTTGTTCTCTATCGTCACCTTCGATATCGCTCTTGGCAAGCAGCATTTGTTTACTTTGCTGCTGGTCGTTGTGGTTCAACGACACTTGCGGGCCACCCGAAATGAATGCAATCTTGGTGAGCACCAAATGGTTGGGAAACAGGCAGAGAAATCGGGACCTAGTAATACCTAATACATAGTAAAAAATGTTTCTATTAGTATTTTATATATGAAAACTAGTGAGAGAGAACCAAATAGTTATTAGTTACATTGTAGATTATCTTAGTGAAGCTTTATCATTATTATTTATGTGTGGAACCTTTATTTAAACTTGAAGATTATATTACTGAGCCTTCAGTAAAGTGTTCTATTAGCTGTTCTAATATTTAACTAATTATTATTATTTATATCTATATATTTACGTATAGTAAACAGATTTTTCATATCACTTTCTTTAGGGGATTAAAGCTTCTTCTTCTAAAATTGACTCTGCTACAAAAATAAGTCTCTCTTCCCCCCTTTTAAATACTTTTAAAATGTAATTCAGTCACTTTATCATTTATTTACAATTTTCCAAAGTCTAAACTGGGCAAAGTCAATATTTTCTCTACGTGTAATAGAGCACCAATTGTCCACAGTTCGTGTTGCTTTTGCTGCTGATATTGCATTTTCTTTACTGCGCAGCATTTAGCCCCATTCTCCTCTTTTTTTCGGCTATCACTCGACTTACACACACTCAGCACACACATGATGAATACACTCACGTAATACATAACACACTCATCGGCCGTAGATGGGTCAAGGCAAAGTCCCATCGCAGCGCACCCATCCGCTGGCCGAGTGCATCCATCGAGCGATAATAATAATATGCTCATTGTGTCGTTATTATTATTGTTATTGTTACTGTTACTGTTACTGTTACTGTTTTTGTTTTTATTTTTGTGGCTGGTCAAGATAAACAGCAAATAACCGATTACAAATTAGTTGCTAACTGGTTGATAGCTCAGTTCAAGTAGTTCCTAAATAGATATAAATCCTATAAAGAAGATTGTACATTAAACTAAACTTTACTTTAAATACATTTTTAATGACATCAATTAAATTAATTACAGATTTAGGGGTTAATTAAATAGAGAGAGATTAGAAGCTGTGCTCTTTCCACTCTGGTTTTCATATATAAAATAAATATTTAGGCTAACTGAAAGCAAAGTCTATTGTTTCTTTGTTGGAATTAGCTGTGGTCAAGTGGGCGGATTCTCTGCCATAATATATGGTATATATTTTTTAACAAATACTTGTAACGCACACTGTGCGTATGCGCAATCTCTTTGTCGGCGATTAGAGCGAACGAACGAACGAATGAACGCCTGAATGTCACGGTCGTCACTTGGCCCAACTATCTATATAGAAGCATCCCTCACAGCCCTCGCATCCCGGTGATAATACCAAAATTTCTAAATTTGATTTGATTTGTATTGTTTTAATTGTCTTTGATTGCACAAAAGACCCGACGCCGACCCGACCCAGCATGATGAATCATGCTGGGAACATGGAAAGTAGGAGCCGCCTCTGGATGCGTTTCCTGTTGTTCTTATAGAATATTTAGACGACACAGTCATATATGCTACATACATACATAGATGTTATTGTAACCGATTGTGAGTGTGCCCTGCCGCTAATCAATTTTAGGTCGAGTTTTAGCTTTTGTATTCTTCGTTTTCATTGTATTTATTGTATGCTATTCTCCGATAATACACATGACTTTGGACAAAAGTGAGGCGCAACGCGACGCGACGCGACGCATTTGTTTTTGTTTTCGTTCAGAGCCGTGGAGTGCACTGGCTTCCAGTTTGATTCCGTTTCTGAATCCGAATCCTCCTCCCCGTGAATCCATCTGCTTTATCACGTCACAATTATCTTGCGGCATTGTTGCAACTTTTGCGCTTTGTTTTCACTTTGCGAGAAATTAAACGACGATTGAGCAGGGGGGGGGCAGCACTGTCAAAGAAAGATACCAACGCATATTGCCTCTGTATATAAATTCTATATATATGTTCTATATCTCTGGGCAGTGCAGCTGGGGGGAGCACAACAGAATAATAAACGAAAGTAATTCGCACCTTGGCCAGTGATTAGAGCCGTCTGAAGTGGAGTCCAAGGGGTTTGGCCAACTGAAATCATACGAAGACACAGTCTTACATTCCAAAATCAAATCGGTTTTCCATTTATAATGGAAATAATATATAAAATATAGATTTTTAGACATTGTTCCCTCTTTTTAAAGACTTTTTCCACTAACTACGTACTTGATTCCTTTCTCAAAGTGATGAAACTATACAAATCGATCTTGTTTTCGTGACTTTGACGCTGTATAAACGAAAGACTTTCCGCTGATGATGATCGCTGGGGGTCCAAATGGCAAACAGAGCTCAGTTCGGATCGTTAAAAGTCGGATGGTTTTTTTATTCGAGATGATAAGCCTCTCCCCATGACCACATACGTATGTAGATGAGACAGCTCCTCCGGCTAGCTACCCGAGGTTCCTGAGAGCAAGAGGAAGGAGAGAGCCAGGAGAGGGACAATGGAAATGTAAGCGGAATTCAGCGAAATAACGGTGGCGATAAGCGTTATGTTTAGCAAATGTGGGCGGGGTTCCACGGGGGGCAGACAGGAGGTGGCGGGGTCGCCGGGTCACTGAAAGCCTGATAACTGCTTTGATTTGGTTTTTTGCTGCTGCTCCTCCTCACAGGGAATACATATTTGTAGAAAACAAGTTCTCATCTAAATTTAACTTATTTTTAAATATTAATTATAAGAAAACACACACACACAAGCCCCGAACAGAGCGCTAACACAAACAATGACGCTGCTTAATATTTGTCAGCATCAGCGCGTTTTTTAACCCATTTACTGTTGCTTTAATTAATGTGGAAAATGAGCCACTAATTGGCGGCAGCCTAGGAGGAGCATCTAAGAAAAAAAAACAGGAAATGAGTAGAGTAATATTTATTTTCCAGAGAAGGTTAGAATGTGCCTTGTCCAGGCTTATTTCACATTGTTTTGAAATAACCAGAGAGCCGCAGGAATACGTTTCCAAGTTTTATACATAGAAACAATCTGTTTTGGTTTGTTTTTCTTTTGCCATTTGGCAAGTTCAATGTATTTTCGGCTGAGCTGAGTCCGCTGATAAGCCCAAAGGCAGACACTGGGCAACAACAAGCAGCAACATCCTCTTCATCACGTGTTTTCGCTCTCTTCACTATTTTATTTTGAATTAATTTATTGTTTTTATTAATCCCCTAGCTCAATGGAGAGAATAAATACCAATTTGCCTTTATAACTAATTTATTTTAAATTAATATTAATTATTTCAGTTCTGGCGCAACATGCAACAGCTGTAGGGGAGACCAAGGACATAGGAATATAGGATAAATAGAAACTGGAAAAGGAGCGCTTTGTGTGGCTACTGTAACATATACAACACATCCTTATCCCGCCTGGTCAACACAGCAAAATGGTTCACGGACCGCCGGCGCGCAGAAAATCCCAGCAGCAGCAGCAGCAGCAGCAGCATCAACAGCAGCCATGCGAGATGGAGTTGGAGCCACAGCCCACGCCGCCGGACGGAGGCTGGGGCTGGGTGGTGGTCTTTGGCTCCTTCATGATACACATAGTCAGTAAGTAAGCAGAAGAAGGCTTCACCTTTATATTAATTTATTTGCAATTTGAAAAGGATTTTGAAATCGAAATTTACTAACAATATTAATCGTTGGCGTTGGGTAACCAAGGCGTTTTTGAGCTAACCATGTGCGCGGCTGCTACGCCTTTACGGCTGCCATAAATCAAACACCTCACCGGCCTTGGACTGACCCGGCAACCCAAGTCGACGACGGGAGCGACGGATGCAGTCGGCGGGGGCTGGCAATCGTAAATACTTTTGGGCCAGAGCTACGCACTCTAATCGCTGCAAATCAGAGTTAGATTAGGAGCGGGTCTTATCGACAAGGTACAATGATGCCTGATGCCTGATACTGAGGCCGATATAGCCATGGGCCTGGGCTGATTTACGAGGAGGGTGGAGGGAGTGGATTGGCCTAGAGTGGTGCACAGTCGCCACTTGAGCCGATACAACTATCAATTGGATGATAATTGTGGCCGAGACCGAAGCGGAGAACGCTAATCTTATCTCCTGGCATTTGTAATTGCCACGGGACCAGACGGCGGGCGGAGATCTGTGGCCACAATGGGGATCTTGATCCAATTGGGAGCCCTAATTAATTGCCGAACTAAACTGATTTATGGCCCAGTGGCCAGAGGGATATGATCCGGGGTTCCGATCTCTAGCCTACTTTCAGGCACACCCAGGAATCCCATACTGACATCTTCGTTCTCTCAATCTTTCTCTTACAGCCGATGGCATGACCTACTCCTTTGGCATCTTCTACAATGAGTTCCTGGAATACTTCAACGAGGGCAAGGGCTATACAGCCTGGATAGCCTCCATAATGGTGGGCGTTACCTTCTCCTCAGGTGAGTGACAAACTTCTTAAGCTCTCAATGAAAGACTTCTTATAATCCCTAAATTTCTTGCAGGTCCAATCAGCTCGTCGTTTGTCAATCGGTACGGCTGTCGGGCGGTGACCATAGCAGGTTCCATCCTCGCCGCCGGCTGCATCATCGTGAGCATGTTCGCCCAGAATGTGCTCACGCTGATCATCACAATTGGCTTCGGGACGGGTCTGGGCTTCGGCCTGATCTACCTGCCGGCAATTGTGAGCGTGACGCAGTATTTCGAGGCAAAGCGATCCCTGGCCACGGGAATCGCCGTATGCGGCTCGGGATTTGGCACCTTTGTCTTTGCACCGCTAACGGAGTATCTGATTGGCAGCTACGGCTGGCGCGGAGCAATGCTCATTATCGGTGGCATTGTGCTCAATTGCATCATCTTTGGGGCCATGTTCCGTCCGCTGGAGATGGAGTCGGCACCGCAGACGCCGCCAAATACGCCCAGCACACCGAAACTGGGCAAGAAGTCGGCCATTATAGATCAGAATACCACGCCAGCGGAGCTGGAGCCGCTGAAGATCCTGCCCAAGGATCAGTATCTTCAACTGCCGCAGCGCACGGATACGCCGGTGTCGGCGGGCGGAGCCCTTTGTCGCTCGAACAGCGTCGGGCATAACCTTAAGCCCAGTCTGGTGAGAGTTGCCACAGCAAGAAAGAAGTTCGTAGGATCATTACTTATTCGAATTGTTTCCTCCAAGCAGAACAACAACTCGAATGCAGCCATTAATGGCCAGCAGGGACCCACCCTGGTCACGCCACCCACGTCGGTGGTGGTGAAGAGCACCAGCAACGACGACATTGCCCGCAAGTTCCACAGCCAGCTGCAGTTGACGCCGCTGAAGGATGCCCATCGCGAGCGGAGTGCTAGCGGTACCATGTACCGTCCGGATGCTCTCTACCAGGTGCGAAAGCCCTGAACCATAGACATTTCTCTAATTCATTAAAAACTCTACCCTACTTCACCATACCACAGGGTTCCCTGCACAATCTGCCCGACTATGTGAGCTCCAGGAATGATCTGAACCGCTCCATGTCCGGTTCCGGAGTGATTAAGCGCTACGGATCTCTCCGCCAGAACAACAACCTCTCCCAGAGTCTGGTGAGTACTTGGGGGACTAAGATATTCATTAGCTGGGCTCTGGGAAGGGCTTTATTGTTAAATCTAGCATTAACACACACGAAAAAAAAGAAAGAGAAGAAAAAGTAGTTTTAGTTCTGGAAGAACTGCCCCAGGTAGCTGCCCCAGAGCCAGCGGATGAGCTTGTAGAGCAGGAAGAGCCGAAAGGCCTGGTAGAAAATCACCTTGCTGCAGAAGTGAGAACTTAGCTGTGGCAGTTTTGCAAGGAAATAAACTCGCTACTCACATCTTAAGGATGATCCTCGAGCGCCCCAGGGTCCTTGGATCCTCGTGAAGCAGGTGGGCACGGATGCTGTACAACATGGTCCGGCTGGTGCTGATGACTTGGGCGTGGACGTCCGGTTCGTTGAAGCAATCAAAATTGAAGGCAGTGCTGGGAAAAAGAAAAAAGTTTAGAAGAAGGAATCGTTTTACGGAAGAAATAATCATCTCTCACACTCACCCCTTGTGCTCTCTGGTCAACTTCTCCCTGTCTGTCATACCCGGGCTATCGTAGTTGTTGAACATAAAGGGCTGCATCACCTCCAGCGTCTGGTAGGCCTTCCTAACCACACCCATTAGCTGCGGCTTCTGGCCAAAGATCCGCAGCAGCAAATCGATGATAAGAGCGGGCACAATCTGCTTGGTGAAGACGAGGAACTGGTAGATCCATCGCCTGTCCGTGTAGTGGCAGCCCGGGATCATTAGGTTCTTGCCAAAGGGCACATCCATCCATAGATTCAGTTCGTCCATCTGCTCGGCCATCTGGGTGAAGGTGTGCGGCACATGGCCGCAGGAAGAGGAAAGGTACACCGGCAGCTCGGCGGGCGGGCCCTGCTGGTAGAGTTCGTAGCCTTGCTTCGCATAGCACAGTATGCTCTTAATGCCTAGATCCTGGGGTGTTATATCCAGACGCACGTCTCTGCCCAGGTATACGGTCTTGAGGATTCCGGCACCCACCGTGGCAAACAAACCCATGGCGCCCATTAAAGAGGGCGAGAAGCCGGGCGAGGGATCCTCCACAGCAAAGAGAACTGCAGGGGAGAACGTATCAGGGATTGGGAATCATGGAGAGAAGCGGTCTAGTGGCTCACCTATCGAGGGACGGTACACAATCAGTGGCAGGCGATGACGGTAGTCATTCACCAGAGACTCGGCCAGGTTTTTGGTAAAGGTGTACGTGTTGGGGAAGCCCACAATCAACCTGCAGAGGAAGTTCTCTATGTGATGATGTTCTTAAAGATCTGTTGGGGATTCCCCCCACTTACTTGCGCGTCAAGGCATTGAACATTTCCTCGTCCGGCACCTCGTCCAGCAGCCGCAGACACAGCCGCCAGTCCATGGGCGAGGAGTAGTACTGCAAGGATCAGGGTCAACACAAAAAAAAAGAAAAGAAAAAAGAGCAGCTCTAGCCCAAGTCTGTCTGTCACCCACCTTGGGCTCCACGCGCTTCAGGTAGGGATTGCTGTAAAACGTGGACACATGCACAAAGACCCTCAAATGGGGCAGGCCTTCGGCGAACTTGATGGCTTCCAGGGTGCCGCCAACGTTCAGCCGCAGAGCCACGCGTAGAGGCTCGTCGAAGCGCACGGTGGCCGCACAATGGTAGACGAAAGAGACATTCCTCATGCGCTCGATCATCTCGGGCTCAATGCCCAGACCCGGCAGTGAGACATCCCCCGGCACGGCCACCAGCTTGTCCAGAGCCTCGGGCTTCTCCACGGCCAGCACATGGAAGATGGTGGCCTGGCGCAGCCGGATCAGTCTCTGCTCTGCGGTTAGCTGTCGCCGCGGACGCAACAGGATGTAGATGCGGCGGACATTGCAGGAGCGCAGCAACTTCTCGATCAACGCCTTGCCCACCACGCCCGAGCCGCCCGTTACGAATATCTCGCTGTCCTCGTAGAAGGCCTCCATGTTCTGTGGGCTCCGTGGGTCTCTGCTGCCGACTCAGCACTGGTCCCGTGGTAGCGATAGTCATTAGGTTTTCTGGCCTATCGGCCCGTGCATATTCATAGCCCATCATTTGACTAACATGAGCCGCCCCTTTGCATGCTAATTTGGAACTTTTTGGGTCTCGGACTTGGGCTTGGGCTTGGGCATGGGTCTAAGCCCTCGCGGCAGACGACCCCTTAAATGTATACTTGGCTGGGTCCATGGGTCACAGGTTAATCTTGTTTTAGTTCTAGTTCTAGCTCTTTCCTTTGCTCTGTCCCCTTTCTAGGAGGAGACCAAATGCTGTGGCTGCATCACCTGCTCCAAGGAGACCCGCGACACGTTCGCCGAAATGATGAATTTCTCGCTGCTGAAGGATGTCATCTTTGTGATCTTCTCGGTGTCCAACTTCTGCACGAGCATCGGCTTCAATGTCCCCTACCTGTATGTGGCGGCGTATGCCGAGACTTTGAACATATCCAAGTCGGAGGCCAGCTACCTGATAGCCACCATTGGTGTGGCCAATACGGTGGGTCGCATTGTTCTGGGCTACATCTCGGACAAGCCTTGGGTGAACCGACTGCTGGTCTACAATCTGTGCCTGACCGCCTGCGGCGCGGGTGAGTTGCTGCTGCTGGGGGAAACCCAGAAAAGAATAGATCTTTATTGCATTTCTCTCCCCCTCAAATTTGCAGCCACTGTGATGGTGCCGCTGTGCCATGACTACCAATCCCTGACCGTCTACTGCATCGCCTTTGGGTTCACGATCGGCGCCTATGTGGGCCTGACCTCGGTCATTCTGGTGGATCTGCTGGGGCTGGACAAGCTGACCAATGCCTTTGGCCTGCTGCTGCTCTTCCAGGGCATAGCCAGCTTCATTGGTCCGCCGATTGGAGGTGGGTTTCATGAAAGTTTCATGAAAGTTTCTCTAAGAATTTAATATCTTTTTTCCTTACTTCCTGCCAGGTTGGATGTACGATCTGACAAACTCGTATTCGCCGGCCTTCCTAATGGCCGGTCTGATGATAGCCATCAGTGGCCTGGTTATGTTCGCTATTCCGCCGCTGCAGCGGCTGCAGGCCCGCAAGTCGGAGCAGAAGATGCATGCGGAGCACATGTCCCTAAGTTAGTTTCATCAGAGATTCGTTCGGTCCTTCCTTTATTTTTTTTTGTTTTTTTTTTTCTATTGTAAAACATATATGTTTGTAAATATATATGTTGTACTTGGTAGTGTTAAGTACCTAGACCTAGGTCAGACCTGTATGTATGTATGTATGCCATAGATATAGCATATACGATTATTTATGTATAGGCAACTGCCCCTGACCCTGACCCTGACCCTCACCCTAACCCTTAACCGTTGAGCTCGTGTTCTCCCCTGGCAAAATGTATGCAAATGTTTACCTATATATATAAGTACGTGAATCCATATGCAAATTGTAATAGAGAAATTATTGTTATTCCATTATGACTGTGCGTGTGCGTGTGTGATGCGCCATTAAAGAAAGCTTTTGTACCACAACAATAACTGAGGGGCTTCCCCTCAGCGAGGTTTTATACTCCTCTACTCGTGTATTGGGAATCGATAAGCCAGGAAAAGTGACAGTTCCTTGGGGGAACTGCTTCAGCTAAGGTGAATTTAGAGATCTATATAGATCCCAGAGATCTAGCGATCTCGGACAGCTGATAATAAAAGCCATATTACAAAGCCATATTATCGCTCATTCGGCTTGTTTATTTGCCATAAATCACGGCCAATATAGATAATTTCCTAGTTGACTTGCGCCAAGAGATGGGCCCGATAATTATTATAATGCTTGCCAAAAGAATCAGAGGAATCTGGCCGGGAATGCGCCAGTCTCTGTAGACTGTAGACTGTGTAGACTCTTAGGCATAGTGCACACTCTGACGACTTTGTGGCGCGCCAATTTTCAACTTGTTGGTCAATCGCCGAGCCACAATCTTTGCGGCTGGTTGCGGCTGTCTTGGCTCACACTAGCCTGTGTGGCAGATTCTGGATGGATTCAGGAGAGGATCCAGCCGAAGAATTGTTGTTCTATACTTTACCATTAAGTTCTCTTCCCAAGTTTCTTGAATTTTTGGATAATAGCTCGGTGTTTTATTGGTTTTTCTTACGATTTAACAAGTAGATTAACAACAAGGGGGTTGGATCAGCCCCCGGCTCATTCACACACAACAAGGCCACTCACTCCCAGTCACAGTCGCGCCGAAAAAAAAATAAATAAATATTTATATAAAACAGAGAAAACAGTGAATTCACAGAGAGCCAGTGCGCCTCTCACTGGATCTCCTCGGTAATTAGCTTCTTCAAAGTACACTCGCCGGCGCCCAGCTTATGCAGTATGGCCAGGACTTCCTCGCGATACCGATCCATGTGGGCCATCTCCTCTGGTGTGTACTGATCCCGGTCGAAGCGTGTCATTCGCCAGATAACGTTCAGCTTGGCCTCAATGAGCACATAGTTCGAGGGCGGACAGAAGCGCGGGCACAGCTCGTTGATGAAGTGGATCATGTCCTGGACGCTGCACGAGTTGATCCGGTTATTGATGGTATTCAGAGCAAAGTCCTGGTAGCGCGCCATCTTTGCATGCGGGAAGACATTCTCGCAGGTGAGGCAGCGCCAGTCCGGCTGCAGGGTTCGGGTTTGGACGGGAATAACCAGGCCACGGCAGCCCTGTTCCCGGCAGAACAGCGCCGACAGGTATGTGCCGTTCTCCTGCAAATCATAAAAAATCAGTGGAGAAGGGTAAGTGGGTTGGATCAGTGGATCAGTTCGGTTTGCAGGTTCGCCTCTGTCACTTCAAGGCGATATTGAGTGGGGTGGAATGGGTTGTCGGTATCGCAATCGAAGGCATTAGCATTCGTAGGTATATGATCGGTGTGTGTGTCAAGCTCAGGCGAGGTTAGTAGCTCAGGGAACGTGTGATGTTTTCAAGTAGAAAGAACTAGAAGTCATAGCTCCACAAACACAAATTTAAAATCGATACTTTTATTTATATTCCTATATTTAGCCGGTATTTATGATAAATATATGATATATTAATATATCTGGAAAAACAGTTAGTTTTCTATAGAAATCTCTTAGCAGGGAAGAGTATAGAAAATATATTTTCCGCCTTTTTTTTAATAATCGAAGGTTTAACATATTTTTAATATAACAAACCCCATTTAAACCTATCATAAATGCCTAATAAATTTGTTTTTGAGGAAGTGTTAGTATTTTCAGGTAATTAAACTTATTTATTGCTTGTTTCTTTTATTTCTGAATAGAAAATATCTAGGAAATTCGTATATCCAAAAGATCTTTCGAAAAAGAAAACCAAAATAGATCCCATATTCAATTAATCTTCGATTTTAGAACCGTTTTTCTTTCCTTGACTCAATCTATATAGAACCCTGACACTGACTCCATTTCCCTTCGCTTCGATTCGCTCTCTTAACCTTTTTTTGTTGGCCCAACTTTTAGCCACTTAGTGACCAGCCAGCAACAACCCTCCTCCTCCTCATCCTCCTCCTCCATTGTTGGGGTGTGTGCCCCCTCGTGTTCCGCCTCCCTGATGCAAATCATAGAACTAATTTAATTAGGAAACGCATTTGTGTCAGGTGGCCTGGCCAGCAACGGCAGCGGGGTGGCCACTGCCAACGCCAGAGGCCATTATTCATCGTATCCGCCAGATCGGATTTGGATACGGATTCGGTTTGGGATTTGAATTGGGAGAGTGCGAGTGGCAGTGCGAGAGTGCGGCGTGGCCAGGCCATTATGAGCATAAATAGATATAGAATATAGATAGATAGATATTCGTGCGAACCAACATAATATATTCGGGAGAGCGACGTTGACAGCACGACGTGTTCTGTGGGCCAAGAAAAATTCGTTGGGCTTCAAGTGAAATATGCTTTTCAGATTTCAATAATTGCTTCTTGCGGTCGCCTGATGGCAAGGTTCTCACAGGGCCGTTTCTCGGGTTGGAGTTGTGTATTTATTGGTTATAACATATGAGTTTATATGTATGAGTTTATTTGTATGAGTTTTGTGTATAAATATTGAGGGGAAAATAACCAAAGAACTAGAAAACGTATTATGAGTAGAATACGGAAATGTAATGAGGAATGTGTGCTAGAGTGGATCACGGGGAGTTGCTTTAGCATTAAACTTTATAAGTTAGTTAGAAAAAAGATATATGTTGCTTACGGAAATGCCTCAGGTTTATAAAAGTAAAGCAATTACTACAGAAAATAGAGTTAAATTATGCGTAAAGCTCCTAAGGGTTGTAGGGAATGATAATTGTTAGAGGTATGCAAAGCTCAGATAGTTGCAAGGATCTATATTCTAATTGAGGATTCATTATGGATCTTTTTATAAAAATTTATAGAAAATAAAATATATTTTCTAAATATTAGCCTTTTAATAAGAATCAAAGTGATATATTTTATATATAGAAGGAGTTTGTAAAGGATTAATAAGCGTTGAGATTTCAAGAAGCGCAGCAGCATGGCAATGAAGCTTAGCTAAGGAATAATCCCTTTTGGATACTGTAGACTGGATACTGGATAATTCCAATAGGATTTCCCAAAGGATTCCGCAAAGAATTGATTCTCTATGAGATTTTTCTGGGAGTTCCCAAAAGGCTTGATTTCCTAAAAGATTAATTACCTTTGGGAATTCTTCGGAGAACCCTCTGGGAAATTAATCCCTTGGGGATTTATAAAGTATTGATTTCCTCAAGGATTGATTTTGAAAAGGACTGATTTCCCTAAGTATTTATTCCCGAAAGAATTTATTTCCAGAGGATCCTCCAAAGATTGATTCCCCTAAGGCTTCCCTTAGTCAGAATCTTTCCCCACACTCACAGTGTTGTCATTGCACCGCGTGCAGTCGCACAGGAAGTGCTTGGTCATCTTCAGGAAGATGCCGCGCGTCAGGTTGCCCCAAAGGATCTTGGTATAGGTGGTGGTGATCTCGGCTCCCTTGGGAATATCCCGAGCTGCTCGCACCACCGCCAGCCGTCCATTGTCGAAGTAGTGGCTGGCATTGGGTGTGCACTCGTGATTCATGATCGCTGTCAGCGGAAAGAGGCCGCGAAGGAGCACCTCGTGGCCGCCAGAGCGGCAGGGTGCCTCGAAGGCGTTCGTATTCAGCACGCCCACGATCCGGAAGAGCTGGTCCATGAACAGGCGATCCGTGGTGGGAAAGTTGCGGAAGCATTGCGCCGCCTTGATGATCTCCCGGCGATAGCCACGCTCCGCATTCGCCTGCATGGCGTCGACCAGATGACGCTGCTCCTTGCCCAGGTGGAACACTCGCACTGCCGTCAGAATGCGCAGTGACAGCGGATTAACCTGCTCCTGTCCCGGCTCGGCATCCAAGTCCTTGGGCTGCCATCGGCGAAAGTGCTCGCATTCCGCCTGATGCTCCTCCCTGTCGGAGCACGTCTCGCACACGGGCAGGGTGCAGCGATGCCGGCACAGGAAGCCCGTTTGCGGCAGCGGCTGGTGGCAGCAGATGCAGCAGCTCAGCTGACCCTTGCGTGCGGTGGGTCCCGTGACCAGAGCCCGCTCCCGGAAGATCAGCTCGCCGGCGGCAATGTCCCGCGTGGCGAACACGCCGCGACCGGCCACCTTCGAGGAGCTGATGGTCCAGTTGGGCTGCTCCTCACGCAGATCGCCCAGATGCGCGTCAATCAGCTGGGCCAGCTGCTCGGGCGTGGTGTCGCGGCAGGGCGCCATGTGGGCCACCATGGCGGCCATTGTGGTGTCCGCTTGGACGCGCGCTGGCGCTGGCGCTGGTGCTGGCACTTGGACGGAGGCGGACATAATGGTCAGGCGGCGGCGGAACTGCGGCGAACCGACGCGACGCGCGACAACTCAGCGAGTGATGATTGTCTCCGCGGCAATCGCGGTCGCTGCGGCTCTGCGGGAATGACAGCGACGGCGGCAGAGGCAGCAGAAGCAGCAGCAGAAGCAACAGCAGCAGCAGCAGCAGCGGCGGTGACAGCAGCAACAATAACAAACACAGGGACAGCAGCAGCAGCAGCAGCAACAGCTAGAATAACAGCAGCAACAACAGGGCCCTGCAGCAGCAACAAGAACAGCACGAGCAACAAGAGAAGCAACAGCAGCAACAGCAGCAACAGCAACAGCAACAGCAACAGCAGCAACAGCAACCGCAACAACAACAGCCACCAGAGGCGACTGAAGAAGCAGCTACGAAGGCAACGCGGACAGCGCTACGCTTATGACGTGAACGCCGACGACGCCCTCGGAGAGCATTAGAGACAACTACAAAAAAAAGACACACACAACACACACACAAATTAAAGGCGGCCACGGGGGAATGGTGAATGAGGAGGGGGTGGGACTGGGGCTGGGGGACATGAGACAACAACGACAACAGTCAAATATGATTTTTTCCAACAACACACACTGGCACACGCACGGGGAAAACACGGCCGACACACACACGCAACCCGAGTTCCCACAAAGGAAATCTTAACAGAATTGGTTAAAAATTCATTAAAAAAAACCAAAAAAACTTTAATTTCTTCTCAAAAATAACCAATAGTTTGCATTTAAATACAGGAAAAAGAAAAAAATGAGCTAATATTGCTGAGAGTTTTGAATTCTCACTTCCGGAAGGATTAAGTAGCACTTTTAGACAAGAGACTTTATTTGGAATTAATTCTTATATTTTTTTAAGCCAAAATCCATCCAAAAATCCCCCCAGAAATTACCTATTTCATTCCAAAATTAATTAAATAACTAAAAAAAAAACAAATTCCGAAATTAATAATTATTGAAAACGAAATAGAAAACCGGAACTGTGCCACTTTTGGCTGGGACGCCGCAAAGCGGATTTGCTTTTGACTCTTATTCAATTTGCGCTGCTGCTGCTGCTGCGGTTGTATTGTTGCATTCAATTGGATTGACATATGGCGGTGGCCACGGGGGCCCAGCGATGGCAAGGCCAGGGGCGAAGCCAGGAGCGCCCGGAGGAAGCGGCCACTGATGCAGTCGAGCCATCAAAGAGAGCTTCCCGCTGTCAATTTGCGCGACGAACACCTCGCCGTGTGGCATGTGGGCTGTGGTTGTGGATGTGCTGCGGTTGGTTATGGTTATGGATGCCATAAAGTGAAGCGAAGCCATAGGACTACAGACCCACCCTCGGTCCCAGTCCGACACCCACACCCACTCCCAGCCAATATATATAGCCACCCCCTTGGCACAATCTGAGCAGGTGGACAAAAATTATTTGCGGAGATGCAGAGCCACAGAAACCTGGCTTTATTGTCTCCCAGGCCAATGCACTGGCAAAATAGCAGCCTAAATAAATTGAAAGAGTTTTAAAATTGAAAGGATTTAAGCCAGAAATGAGCTAATGAGCAGGCAGGCAAAGAAATCTGTACCCATAACTAAAACTATCATTGCATTAGGATTCATTCTCCCAGTGTACCTGTAGCTCCTCTCCTCCTCCTGCCTCCTCAAGGCAGTGCGTGTGGCTGGGACATAAATTAAGACATCGCTGGCCAAAAAGGAGTTGCGTGTCAGGGACGAATGGGAGCGGAACGAGGTGAGCGGCATGACACGTGACCGACCAGTTGGGGATGGCTCCATAACCATAGACGACGTCCCCACCTGCTGCTCACCTGGCAATGCGACGACTGTCACGCGTTGTCACTGCGAGTGGCGAGCGGTGAGCTCCAAACTCTGTGAATCCTGGCAAGCCCATCGGTCCGCGGACATACGTAAATCAGCTGTAAACTTTTACGAACCTCGTCTGGCCATCAAGCAACTATATCGTAAGACCTTCTGCCCCCCGCCCAGTGGCTCCATTTAAAATCTATTTTCACTTTTTACTCGCATTTTATTGCGCCCAATCGAAGCGAAGTGAAGAAACAACACACACGAATATTCCAAAAAAAAAAAACAAACTAAATAAATTATTGGTAAAACTGACAGCTGGAAATACCCTTTCACAAATAATGATGAAAACTAAATGGAAATGGCTTAAGAAATATCTCAATTAAAGTCATGGTGCAATTTCCAGATGATAATTGAGATTATGAATATACAAAAAATATAGAAAACCTGACAGATATTCCGATATACCTCTTAAATTGGAAAGGGTATGCCCGCCGAAATACTCGACAAATTTCAAAATGTTACTCATTGTGGGTCTGTTTTTGTTTTCTAAAGAATTTGTGCGCAAATTTTATATTTAAAAGCCCACAAAACGAGGCAAACCGAAATTGAAATTCATGTGGATTGACGTGCGGGCATAGAATATGCGAAGCTGCGAAGATGCGAAGATCCGTAGATCCGTGGATACAAAGATACAAAGATTCAAAGATGCAAAGATACTGGGAGGCGGTGGGCAGGTGCTGGGGAAAGGGCAGTTGACGTGCTATGCGATCTATGACATCGTCGCCACCCCCCCGACAGACCGAATTCTGTGCCAGTTGCCGAAGCATTCGAATGAATGAATGATATAGAAAATATATATGTATATGATGTAGGATGATATGTAGGATGAGTGTGGGTACTTGAACTAGTTCGGGGCGCCTCCATCACCGGTCATTGGCAGGCTGCCCGCGGCGGATCATGCCAGTATATACAGGTCCCCCCCCCAGAGATAATGGGTTCAGTTTTTTTATCGGGGGGAATTCAGTTCAGTTCAGTTCAGTTCAGTTCAGATCATTCTCAAAGAAAAGTTAGGCACGGGAACAGGTAGGGAAGGGGAACTCCCTCACAATACAAACCAAACGTGGGTTGCCTTGTCATGCGTTCTCTCGCAGAACTCTTGTCCTGACGACTCTTCTGTGAGCCTTTTCATTGCGAGAGAGAGAACGTGCAAAGGGTACTCTCTACTCACTTGGCTGCTCCTCCAAGTTCCTCCTGAATTTCGGCCAGCTGCCGGGCCTCAATCACTCACTGGGGGCGCGCTGATTAATTGCTCGTCGGATGGGGATGTGGCTGTGGCCCCCACTTAGATTCGTCTCAGGAGCGTCGTCCCAGAGGGGGGACTGAGCAGCACTCTTGCTATTAGTTTGTTATTATCATTTTGAGTTCTTTAAACCCCCCACGAAACCGAAACCCTATTGACGAACGCCCCTGTGCGTTGACATTTTTACGATGGCGCTGATGAAGCTATTTTTGGGGGTGCACCGCCATGATTGTGCCACTTTTGGGCCACGAAAACGAGAGCAAAGCAGCTGCAGTAGCAGCAGCTCCGTGGATCCATTGGTCAACTCACCGTGGGATCCTGGCACCGGACACACTGGCACATAAAGTGCTTGGTCATGCCGAGGAACATCTTCCGGGCCAGCGTGGACCAGAGCAACTTGGCATAGGACATGGTGATCTCGGCACCCTTCGGTATCCGCTCCGTGGCGCACACCACAATCGTTTCCCCGTCCTCGAAGTGGTGCGCCGCATTCGGGGTGCACTGGTGGTTGAGGAGTCCGGCCAGCGGGTAGAGGGCACGGACCAGCACCTCGTGTCCATCTACGCTGCTGCGACTCTCGAAGGCGTTCGTGTTGAAGGCGCAGATGGTGCGATAGAAGAAGTCCAGCATGTCCTGCTCGCGCGGGAAGTGCTCGAAGCAGGCAGCCGCCCGCTCCACCTCCTTCATGTAGTAACGATCGGCATTCGCCTGCATGGCGTAGAGCAGCTTCCGTTGCGGCTCGTCGAGGAAGAAGCACCTTACCACGCTGAGAATGCGCAAGGCACGCGGTTCGATCCGGTTCTGCTCCAGTGGCCGCCACTTGCGGAACAGCTTGCATTCCAGTTCGTGGCGTGGCGACTCCCGACAGGCCTGGCATACGGGAAGACCGCAACCCGCCGGACAGAGAGCCTCCGGGTCCGTGGTGCCGGGTATCAGGCGGTAGCACAGCGTGCAGGTTCGTAAATTGGTGGATCGGTGGGCTGTTGGACCCACCAGCAGTGTGTGTTCGCGGAAGAGAACCTCGCCGGCCTCGATGTCTCGGCTGGCGAAGATCCCGCGACCAGAGATGGGCGAGTCGGCCACGCACCATGCCGGCTCCTTGGGACGCAGTGCGCCGAGATGAATGTCCAGAAGATCGGCCAGCTCCTGCGTAGAGGCGCTGATGGTCATCTGCTGCATCGGCTGTTGCAACGGCAACTTGGAAGCCTGCTCCTGCTCCTGCTCCTGATCCTGCTCCATGGCGATATCGAGGATGCACACGAATGACCAGCGTTGTGGCGTTGGGTAATCGCAACTCTCCCGCTCTTGATGCCGCCGATTATCGAATCGCAACTAACCGCGCCGCCGCCGAGGCAACTCTCCGCTCGGCCGAGTTTCCTCGCTTTTCTCGGCGCTTTTCTTGCCGCTTTTCTCGCTTTTCTCTCGACTCGCCATGTTCGCCTTATACCTTGCTCGGCGTCATGGAGTGGCGGCTAATTATAGCCGGGTTGCCTCTCGGATTTCCCGACTGCTCGCTGGAGGCGGACACGGACAGGGACACGAGCATGGACATGGGCGGCCAGCGGATGTGCGACTGGCAGAGATGTAAACAGGGGCTATTATTAAATTTAACCCATGTGTATTTTGGGGTCCATTATTCAAATGAATTTCGATTTATGTATGTGTTCTTCTTATATCATAAAGATTGTCCCTATTTATAGGGAATATTCATTAGGAGTTCGTGCATATATAAGGGGTTACATCGTAAAAATTGTGAAAAATTTCAAAATCTGTAAGTCCAAGAAAATTAATAAACTTTGTATGCAGGTTAAGCTAACAAAAACTAGCACATCATCGTTTTCCGAATTGAAATTGGTGGATTTTTGGCCAAGTTATAACATTTCCAAACTTCGAATTTCATATTTCCAGTTTTTCAAAAAAAGATAAGGGGTTACATCTATTGAAAATTTCCTAAAACTCGGTCATAAGTGGCCTTATTTAAGATTTTATAATTAAAGCTATAAATTTATACCGTGCAGTGATGGAAAAGAAATAAGATTCAATTTTCGATCAATTTTAAATTTAATTTTAATTAAATTGACCAAGGGAGCTGGGAAGAATAGTTTGACAAGCACTGGACCAAACTATATATAAAATAAAGCATACTTTTGGGGCTTTTTATTAAAATAAATACAGTTTTCTACAATCTATTGTTTTTTTTTTTAATTTGAATTAAAATTTGGCGGTTTATTTTTGTGCCACTTCTCTTTTGCAGTGTGACCATATCAAATTTATATAGTAAATCCCTCTCATTTCTTCTTTTCCCTCGTCCACAAGGTGTAGTTCACGAGGCGGCCGCTTGATGGCGTTCCATTTTTCTCAACCCTTTCAAAATAATTTTTTTTAAATGTTTTGACAGCGAAGAAGTCATTTACAACAACAAAAGAATATAAACAATAATATGTTTATTTTTCATTTGAATATAAAGCAATTGCTTTTTTTTAATTTGAATTTTCATCCGAAAGAATCATTTTAATAGGAATAAGACATCTAAAAGAAATCAAGCTTTCCCAGCTGCACAAAGAGAGGCTACACCAGCTTCCCCAGCTGCACAAAGAGAGGCAACTCACATGGCGTATACGTAATACACCGTCTTATGCCCACAACACGTATACGCCATGTACGCCCCACCAGCATCCAGAAACTCCACAAACAAACCCGATTAACACTCGATATTCAGTTTTATTTCAATCATATAAGTATCTTGAACATGGACACACTTGAGGGGGAATTACATTGAGGTCTTGGGTTCTTGGGTTAGCATTGCTTTCGCCAGCGAATAATTCGCAGTTTTTAGTGAGTTAAATTCCGAACATAACAAACAATGGCAAGTGGCAAGGGTGAGGGCGAGGGCGAGGGCGAGGCCAAGGACGAGGGAGCTCCTCCAGTTCCTCCAGCAGAGGCGGGTTCAATAATAAATGCTGCAATTAGTACACAACGAGTACAGTCGAGGGACGGGACGGGAAGGGGTGGGTGGGCTGTTTTAGGCGTTCAAGTTCATAACTCTTGCACTTGGTCACTTATTCTATATACATATTGCGTTCGCTTAAACCTGACTGACGACTGACGACTGACGACTGACGACTGACGACTGACGCATGACGACTGACTGCTGCTTGCATGTATTGTATGTACATCTTCCCGGCTGATCGTGGCTTGTAGTATCCTTCTTTCGCTTTTATTGCACGCTTAATAATTAATTTTACAATTATCGAAACCAAATCAGAATGGGATCGGGCAGGGGCGGGGACATGACAATAAATAGTTGCGGTTGGAACAGAATTATTAGGTTAACATTTAAGATAGAAATCATTAAGATTAGTGTTAAGCTTTGTATGGTACACACAAGGCACAGGTGGCAGGTGGCAGGTGGCAGGTGGCAGGCGAGTCCCCGTCAACAGAGAGAGAGAGAGAGAGGGAGAGCACCTAGTACTGATACCAGGGCTGCCGGCGCACCCACTGCAGACGATTGCTGGTCTGATCCGAGCGGATCTTGATGCTGGCTCCCTCGGCGGCGCGCACCGTTTCCTTCACCTGCAACAGAGAGAGTGAAAGATGAAGGCTTTCCAGTCTGAAGAAGATAGAGAGCAGAAACTTACGCTTTGCATGAGATTCTGGGCATTGCCCACCAACATCTCGGTGGCCTCGCGATCCTCGTCGGAGCCCTGGGCGCCCAGCATTGTTGCCTTCACCGTGGACAGGATCTTCAGCTGGGTGCCGATGGTGGGTATGCGCTCGCACACCTGCAGCAGGTTGGTGCGAATGCGACGATCCGTGCACTGGCGGGCCAGCTCCTTGGCCAGCCGCGTCACATCCTCCGAGGCCTCGGCAATCTTCTTGGCGGTGGCGATCAGCTCACGCTTGCTGCCGCGCGAATCGGACAGCACCAGCTCGCTGAGGCGTGCCATCAGGATGGCCATGCGCTTGGCAGCAGCGATGATCTCGTTGTCCTTGGACGACCACTGGCGTACCTCCTGGTGCAGGCCGCGGGCGGCAATCTGCGGATAGGGAATAAAGTGTTTAAATTAATATGCAATCACCGGCTAAACACTTAATAAACTCACCAGAATGGGCTGATTGGCATGCGGCATGGTGCGGAAGACACCCTCGTCCTCATCGTCCGTCTCCGGCGGTGGTGGACGCACCGGGGCCAAGCCCTCCCTGGGCAGTGGCGGGCGGGGCGGCGCACGCTCAGCTGGCGGGAAAAGAAAACAGATTAATAACGATACCCAGGAGCAGGGAACACACACTCACCATTCTGGTTGGACAGATGGAGGGCGCTCAGCTCCGGAATGGGCGGCGGCAGTGAAGTGGGCAGCGGCGGCGGCTGCGGCGGGGCAATGGCATCGCGCACCTCGCGCACATCACCCAGCAGGCGCTGGAACGAGTTCTTCCAGGCGGCGGCCGCTGCCGGATCCGCAATGTTTGTGGCCACCAGCTTGGCATCGCCCACCATGGCGGGCAGCGAGCGCTCCAGCCGATTGGCCGCGGCATTCAGGCGTTCCGTGAAGACGGGGTCCTCCGAGTTGTCCGCCTCCTGCTTGGCCACCAGGAGGACGCGATTGATCAGGCGTGCGATGTTCGAGGTGTTGTCCACCATCTTCTGGGGCTGGCGAGCATGGATGGCGTCCTCGCAGAGCTTGGCATAGACCTGCATGTGCTCCTCGGAGGTCTTGATGAAGTCGGCGGGATCGGTGGCCTGGTCGCAGAGCGTGCGCATGCGCAGCACCGTGTCCGCGTACTGTTGCTTCAGGTTCTGCAGATGCTCGTCCGCCGCCTTGCTGCCCGGGTAGTTCATGCGGATGCGGCCGGCGCTGATGAGCTGCGGGGTGAGCGAGTCCACCTGGGCGGCGGAGGAGAGCAGAATCTCGGCGATCTTCTTGTTGCCGCAGGCACCGCCGGCGGCCACCATGCGCGACGTCTTCGAGGCGCGATCGCTGAAGGCCTGCAGGTTGTTCGACTTCTGGTTGAAGTTCTGCTCGCGGCCGGGAGTGCCCTCCGGCAGGAGGACCGCCTCGGTGAACTGCTTCAGCGGCGTGCTCACGTCCATGAAGTCCTGCACGATCCGATTGACCAGCGCGTTCTGGATGGCCGCCTTCAGCTCGTACAGCTTCTGGGTGAGCTGCTTGGCCGCCTGCTTGGCCGCTGGCCCGGAGCCGGCTGCCTGGCGCTTCAGGCGCTCCACCTCGTCGCACAGCTGCTGGATCTCGGCCTTCTGATGGCCAGGACAGCCCTCGGCCACCTTGCGGCCCTCCTCTACGATCAGATTGATGGCCCGCTCGCCCAGACCGCCGTCATTGATCTCGGGATGCTGCAGCCACTTCACAGCCTGCTCCAGGCGACCCTGAATGGTGTGGGCCGTCTGCTGTACCCCGGCCTTGTCCACACCGAGCACCGCCTGATGGACCAGGGACTGGAGCTCGCCCAGCCGATCGCGGATGCCGCGAGCCAGGGACTCCGCCTGCGGCGACTGACCCTTGCCATCCTGTCGCAGCTCGCACAGCGTGTTGGCCATGACCGTCACCTCGTCGGCCAGCTTGCGGATGGGATACGAGTCCTGGGGCAGGCAGCGCTCCGAGATCTCGGTGGCGTTGTCGATCACCTGGCGCAGAGCCTTCTCGCCGACGCCGCCCCGCAGGGCATAGGGATTGGACAGCCACTCGTTGGCCAGCTGCATCTTGTTGGAGATGGCATTGGAGAGCTTCTTCAGGACCGTGAGGTTGTCCAGTTCGCTGGTGTCCTCGTCGTAGGTGGTAAGCTGCAGCACGCGGATAATCTCCTGTAGCTCGTCGCTCATGCGGGCAGCCAAGTAATTCCTATTTTCGGCCGCCTCCTCGGCGCCGCGTCCCTGCTGCTCCACAATGTGGATGTAGACCTTCATGCTGCAGATGAGGATGGGGGCCAGGGTCTTGACCTGCTCCAGGCAGCGGACAAGGATCTCGCTGTGCACCTGATGGGTCAGCTCCTTCTCGCGGGCACCCACCTCGCGATGCACCTTGCTGAGGCAGGGCGACAGGTCCTTGAGGAAGTCCACCAGATGCTCCATGGTATCGATCACCTCGGCGACGGCCAGATAGTCCAGCACACGCTTGCACTCCTGGATGATCTTGCGCACCTCGCTCTCGTCGAAGCAGAGCAGCAGCGAGGAGGTGCCCTGCAGGATGCCGCGGCTCCCCTCGATCAGCTTCTTGCGCGCCGGACCCGAGTACGGGTCGGAGCGGAGCATATCCGAGGCCTCCTCCAGCAGCTGCGAGGCACCCTCCACGCGATGCAATGCCGAGGGCATATCCTGGCGCAGGATCTTGTCGTCGGAGCTGTTGATGGTCTCACGTCCGACCTTCACCAAGTTGGCCACTGCCGCGGACACCACTTGCACCGGCCGGCTAAGGTCGGGCATGGCGTTGCCATCCTCGGCCTCCTCATGGAGGATCACCAGGCGAGATACCTGGGGGGGGGTAACGAGAAAAACTCAATAGTAAAAGTTCTTTCACAGGAGATAAGGTTTCGAATGCATTAAAGGGGAAATGGAGGTTGGAAAAGGGAAACACAAATAGTTTGGGAATTGCTGGAGAAGATTTTCAAGGGCTGTAAACCTATTTTAAAATATTTAATAAATCTAATTTTAAGCTTTCGTATATAATCTTTCTTTCTAGGCATCTAAGAGCTCGCTCACACTCGATCTTCCTTTCAAGAGCAGCCCCTGCATTGATGTCCCCCGCTCCAGTGAAGCGCACTGATTGATCAATCAATTCCACGCTGGGGAATGGCAGCAATGTAGTTGTTAAATGGTTAATGATCGTGCTGCGTGCCCCCCCAAATCCAAAGCAAGTCGCAAAACCCACTCGGTTTTATCAAGCCATCCAATCCAATCCATTTTTCACTCTATTCATTCACCGATTCACGGATCCACAGAACGAGAGCAATGCGAACCGAAATGGTTGAGGCGTAGGCGGCGCCAGAGAACGCCACATGGTGCATGGCATTTGGACTTGACATCAGCATCATCACCTGCTCAAGGTGTTTTTCGCCCATGGCTATTTATAGAGAATGAACTGGCCAGTGAGACGGAGACGGAGACGACGATGGCGAGCATTAATCGCTAATCCCATCTAAACGGCAACTAAATCGAGGCAAGAGCAAGAACTAAGCGGTTGTAAGTCCCAGGGATTAGGCGCCTGAGAAGCACCAAGCGAACTGGGATTACACCGCCTTAAACCACCTCCCTCCTCTCTCTCTCGCTCGCTTGCCAATTAGCAGCACAATTGGCCCACTTGATTAATTAATTATGTAATTAGGCAGACTTGCTATGGCAAGTCTTCTCCTTCTCCTGCTCCATCAACTAATTATAAGCGCCTCGTACATGGACAGAGACATATGTGCTCGCGTTTGTGTATCATTGTGCTGATTGATGTGCTGAATGATCGTTTTTAATTCATTTGTTTGCCAGCAAAGAGGAGCGAGCAGTGAGCAGTGAGCAGTGATCATCACCCACCCACCGCTGCCACCGCATCCCTGCCGGCGGATGACTAATGCATTGGGCTTGCTTTTTGGCACAGTTTTCAGACCACAGTCCTCACTCATCCGCATCCGATGGCTGCCCATGCCCACACCTACACACCCTGGCCATGGCGTGGTGTGTGTTTCGGATATGTGTGTACCTACACCTACTCCTACACCTTCGCGTTCGCGTTCGCTTTCGCCCCTTTGGAAGCCCATAACTTTTGCTATGATTTCATTTTCATGGCTTGTTCGTCGTAAATGTTTTTCTTTTTATTTTATTTTGGTTATTTCTTCTGCTTCTCTCTTGCCGCTTGGATTTTCCTAAACGTATTTTATGCTGCTATTTTTGGATCTCGGCCAACTGGCCTCCCCCTCCTGCCCTCCTGCATCTTCCCATCTGGTTTGTTTTCCTCGTCTTTGCTACGTTTTTCTTCATTTTCATTTTCATTTTCATTTGTTGCGTTATTAAATTAAAATTCTGCTGTCCTCAGGCTCAGGTTGGTTGTTTGGCTGGCCTCTGATCAACATTTATTCTTATTATTTCTACCTAATTTATTTTTAGACCCGTTAAGTAACGCCAAAACAGCAAAACAACCAAGACGCTGATCTCTCCGCCAGTTTGTTTCATCTCATAATAGTGGAGGGAACCACAAATAAATGGATCGACAAAGGGGGTACCCGGACACATGCCACACAGATGCAGTTTGGGGATGATGTCAGGTGTCGACCGATTGGAGGATGGAGGAGACTTGGGAAAGTTGGGAAGGCAGGGCAAGGTGAGAGGGAGGGAGACTGACTGGCTAAGGAAGTCAATGGTGCGCAGTCAGGTGAAAACTCACAACTATCAATGCTGCTTCTAGCATTTATATTTTAAGGTACAGACTTGGTATTACAAGGAATCTAATTTACTTTTGATCGTTGTAAATATTTAATTATAAATAATATAATACATCCATTTAATACCAAGATCAACTGGCAATACAATTATCTCTCTGTGCGTTGTATCAACTCTAAACTTTAAACGATTTAATTAACCATTAAACGTTACCTTTTTGGGCGCCAATTTGCTTACTAGCTAGAGCTATTTTGGGGTGAGAGATACACTTGAAACGAACGAAAGTTCAACCCCCGTCCCGTCATCCCTAAAGCGTAGACCCCTTTGCTTACCTGCTGGGCCACAGGATCTAATATGCTCTCGATGGTTTTTGTGTGGAAGACGGGCATTTTGGCTGCGCTTTTTCTCTTCTTCTCTCTTCTAGACTTGTGTTTTGCTGATTTCTCGGTATGTGTTTATCTACTCAACCTCTTGTTCTCCGTGTTTTGGTGGGCCAGTTCTGTAGTATTCTGGAAATAAAGAAGACATTTAAATGAGCGAAAGACGTACAACGGAGTTGGGTAAACAGCTCAGGGAGCAATCTCCCTGAATTCCATTCCAAAACAGAGATAAGACCAGTGCAAACAGGGCTAAATACACGTAGGAAAATGAATATTATCATGAGAGCTAAAAGAGGTCTTACTTCTCCAAGTTACGAAATATCTTGCATTGATTCTTTGTTTCAATATTCAATGAGAAAGCATCATGTAAATTAATTGATAGAACACTCAACCCCTAGCCTTGTGTCCAATTCCACTGGCAATCTATTGTAATAGCTGGGAAGTTACTCTAATGGATTGTGAGACAGTTTAGCTTCAAACAAGAAGTCCCCACAGTTTCGAATATGTAAATATGTGTTCTCTAAGGGGCTTCCAGATTAATAACCTCCATATCGTTTGAGTTTCGAGTTCTGTTTCTGTTTCTGTTTCGCTTCTGTTGATTCAGTTTGCCCGCTTGCCTGCTTTCCGTTTAATAAAGATGACGCATCTCGTGAGGTCACTCCCCCAGACATTTTGGGGGATGTCGATATTGGCGATTCGTCGTGGCCCTGGCCAAGGGAATGGCGGAATGCGATTGGGAATCGGTGACGCACCAAAGCCACCAAAGTAAGAAGGGTGCGGACCTTGGCCACTCAAATAATTGGCCCTGATTTACGGGTAACCAGATTGAAAAGGGGGAAATGCGGAATTGGATGGTGAAATCCGCGTGAAAAAGACATTGAAAATACGACTTCCTATGCGAGGGAGGTGATACAATAAAGAAACAACAACAAAAAATAGTAAAAATAAAAGAATCTTTCAGTTTGTTTCCTCCCCCCTTTTCCCTTCAGACTGTTGGCGCCCCGGAGAAGTATTTCTGGATTTTAGAACCTTCTTCGCGCCTGCAATGCACACACACACACACACACACACGCACACGATTGGCTTGCCGGATAAATATCTAAATATACACATCAGTTCTAGAAATACTTGTGATGTACGTCCGCCACTTATGGAATTTCGCCTTCGATTGATTTTCGCCATTCTCAACGCTCCGCACTCGGCGCTGCTTCGAAATTCATAATAAATATCGCCAATGTGGGCTTTATTGGGGTTTATTGACTTGGTTGTTGTGTTGTGTTGGCCATTTATGGACAACAAATTGTTGCACACACCCGACCAAAGCCGACTAAACCGATTGAACGTCTAAAATGTCTTAAAGTCTGAACGGTCTGAACGTCTGAACGTCCAATCGGAACAGGTTGAACGTCAGGAAGCAGCAGTTGATCCCGGTCTGATCGGAAGATAGCTTCGATTGGAACTTATCAGCTGTGTATGTGTATGTGTGTGTGTATGCGTGGAAGCTCGTCAAGTGCTGCTGTTTATTAATTCCAATGGGAGAAATAATAATGGCCCCCCGGGTATGGATTCCCAATTGGACGGGGGAGAAGCAAGCTGCTGTGCTGTGTCCCACTTGGAATGATGATCGTGCGTGTGCGTTGGCGCGCGCGTACACACACACACACATAGACACACCGATGCATATGCATATTTAGGGAGCTTGAAGTCTCGTCTCGTCTCACAGAATCTCAATCACGTTCTGAACAAAATATTGTATTGTACATGGCCATTAATTAGAGTTTTTGTTGCATATTATCTCACTGGTTTTCGGCTTTGTCACTGGGCTGCTTCATTCGAATTATTAATCACGGCACACCAACACTCTCCCACCTTCGCAGAGTAGCAGCAACAATTGGTTCACACATACACACAAGAAAAAAAAACAGAAAACAGAGAGGAAAGCAAATATAGATTAAAGACAAAATAACTAAGTGAAACACGGTGGGCGAATGTTATTAGCTCGCGTTCTTCGTTCTTCTGGTCGCATCAACAAATAATTTACGGTTTACGGAATAGAATACTCTGTATATGTATTGTTATTTACTTTTTTCTGGCTCGTTTTTGCTGCGCCCAACTTGCTTGCCCCGACTGTTCTTTCAATACTAAAAAAAGATTCCGAATGTACGTCGATTATTTCCAATTAGAAGTCGAAGCGGGGTAGAAATCGTTTTTAGAAGTCGAAGCGGGGTAGAATTTGATGTAAAAATACGACTAATAATACTAAAAAAAAGATTCCGATGGTTCTTCTTCGCGCTCCAACCGCGCGTATCGATGACAGGCAGCGATATCGATATCACGGCAGCCATGTTCTGGCAGTGATCGCATTTAAAAACGAAGAAATGCGCGCAATTAAATAACACCCGCAAATCTCGCAAATCGCCAGTACGATTGCATAATAGAAATATGCGCTATGTGCATGCGATCTATTTGTAACGAATTTCTCGCGTTACGTGCCACCGCCTGGTGGGGAAATACAGGGGCTGGGCGGCCGCACAACACACATCTGTTGTCTATGTACAATAAGTAAGTATTAAACACCACGTTGCACTCCAACTATTTCCGTTGACTGAGTTTGGGAAGCTCCAGTTGGTGGGGCTGCTCTTTAAGTTTTCGGGCGCAGTTTGCCGTGGCTTCCGTCTGCGTGAGCCAACGAAGAAGAAGTTCACACACAACCGAAACAAAACGGAAAAAACAAAGATAAGTACGGTGGGAATGGGAAGCCATCAATGGGGACGAAGCTCCCATGCCCTGCCAAATTGGGTGGAAACCCAGGAGCCAGATAATCATCTCAATTTATCCGACAAATCTGGAATCCATTGAGGCTGAGCCAGTCGAAAAAAATACTCTGATAAGCGATGATCAACAGATAGATTCCTTCGATAGATAATAAATCTGTTTAATCCTTGAAATAATCGATTACTTGTTTAAAAATTAGCGCTGCTTACATTATATTATTATTATTTATCCTTCCACCATCCTGCTCACTGAAAGAACTCAGTTATATCATTTAAAAAGCCTTATTTATTTTTAATTTTAGATAAACATTTAACATAGTTCGGGATAGGGTATGATCCCATGTCGGCATGATCTCCATCTGGCGACCATCTCCAGTGGCAAGAAACCACCCACAAGGCATGACACGATGATCGCTGCCATCCGAAATGAATGAAAATTGCAGGTTTTCCACTGAGCAGCTTGAGCAGCTTTCTTGTGGTTCGGCGCGTGCGCATGCGCAGCCATGGGGCAGGTGGTAACTATAGTAGCTGCAGCACGGAAGCGCTGCCAACTGGCGATGGGTATTCCAGCGCCGCGAAGCGCATTCCTCGTGCCCGTATAAATAAAATGGTTGCAGTGGGGCAGCAATCAAAAGACTTGGAGCCTTTACAGCGGCCGCATCGTCGGAGCACAAGCACCCCATTTCAACACTGCAACTTTAGCCAAGCGACATGGATAACCGCAGTTTGGTGAGTGGAAAGGATTGCCACAGGATTACCATTACCACTGCCAACATTACACCTTTGCAGCTTCTGAGGCTCTCGCTGGTGGTAGCGCTGGTTCTGCTGCTCGTCTGTGTACCGGAAACGGATGCTGGGTAGGATCCCTTCGATCAAAACCGATTAAAAACGATAAAGACTCGATTTGTTTTACATAATCTTACCAATATTTCAAATTTTTGTTCCCACAGAGGTTACCAAAAAAAGAAGAAGATCGTAATACACGTGCCCATTCACAAGAAGATTGAGAAGCACATCCACACCGTGGTGAAGCACGTCCACCATCACCACAAGCCCCTCGTTCTGAAGGAGGAGAAGAAGGTGATTCACGAAGATCATCGCCCCATACAGATCCACCAGACCAAGGAGCACTTCCACCACCATTCACTGCCGTTGGCAGCGGCGGCACCTGCTGCAGTACCAGAGCCGGAACTGGAGGAGGAGGAGGAGCACATTCATCACCACCATAACTACGAGCACAGGGGCGGACTGCGGGACGACTTCATTGGCGGCGAGGGGAGCAGCAGTGAGGAGCGCTGACTATGCAGCGCCCCTCAGCGGCGCAGACTGATTCGATCGTGGACCGATCGCCCTTGGACGGGCCACTCCATGTGATTCCTTAGACACGTACTTCCTTTTTGTTTGTTTTTTTTTTTTTATAGCCTAAAATAGTAGCTAGTAAGTGTGGGTAATTGTAATAAAGTTTAGCCGGAGCAAGGGAGACTCACCTTAGGGTAAACTGCACAGTATTTAGCGTTTTTGAATGTTAATAATAATTAATAATTACTTAAAAGCTTCAATTTCTGGTATTTCAACATTGCCATGCTTTATTTATGTAAAAACACAAACAATTTAATAAAGAAAGTAAGCACGGGCACTGGCTTTCTTGCAATTAGCATTAAATATTTATATAAAATATGTTTGTTTTTTTCTTTTAAATACTTAATTGTAATAATAAAGAACTCACAGAACATATAAAAATATCTTTTTTTTTAATTAACAGAAACTCACCGTAAAATGTTAGAAACTTAACAAAAAAAGTATATCGAGTAATATCGATATCGATGGTTTTAAACTGTACTTAAATATTTTACATTTCATACGAATATTTATATTTATTATTTATTTATTTTTAAATTCATTTATTTTATTTTAATATTTTCTATTTATTTATTCACTTTTATTCAAATTCGATTTTAGTTTGGAATCGGTTTTGAAACTGCAATCGGCGCTCGATTTGTTATCATTACGCGGTAGTGATGGCAACATTGGTGGTGGAAGTCCGTATGTTTTTCGGTATTTTTGGGTGTCTGCTGGCATGGTTCAGCTCCTCAATCATCCAGTATTTCTTGCCTTACGCTACCAGGCAACACTGATTTAATTAACAAAAGAAAAATTGCAATTTTTTTTTAAATTACGGCGAGCGAGATTCGATTTTTTCGTTCGCAACAGCCTCAAAACGCGACGTCCGCCATCCCGCTGTCCAACAACGGCGGAGCGCCAGTCCCGGAATCCGCGCTGCAGAGCAACCAGAGCCGCAGCATTGCCTTGCCCCACCACACACACAGCTTTCCCCCCGAAAAAAGCAGAGCGAGCGCCCCCGTTCACGGTCCCAGCCCCGCCCCCGCCCGCTTTCCCAGTCACCACTCCTGCCCTGTAGAGTCATCCAGTAATCCAGTCATCCAGCTCTGAGAATTGAATCCCCCCTGTCCGGGGGCATAATCAGCAAAAGAAAACAAACTAATCACAACGCCTTGCGGGAAGAGAGAGGGAGAAAGAGAGAGCGGTGCTGAGCTGAGCTGAGCTGAGCTGGAGTGAAGGGCAGGCAAGGCAGCCTCCTGTGAGTAAGCGGAAGCAGCCAGCACAACGAGTCACAGGCAGAAGAAGTTCAAGCGGCAAGCAGGTGTCTAGCAACGTGGATCCATATCCATCCGGCAGCTGAGAGATGCAGCATAGGCCACCATGGGTTCGCAGACCTTGGAGATACTGCGCCAGGGCGTGTGGGCCTCGCTGACCGGCGGCTACTTCTACGATCCGCACCAGGGCGTCTTTTGCAACGTGGTGCACCTGTACCTATGGCTCTACTTGCTCTGTTCGCCCTTCGTGGCCTACCTGGTGAGTGGTATTCCCCGCTCTTTGGCAGCTCAAAGGACTAGAGTTATTCTCCTTTCGTCTTGCAGTATTTCCCGAGCACTTGGCTGACATGGTGCCTGTATTGCGTGCTTACCAGCCTCACCATTCTGATGGTGAAGCTGGCCAACCTGGCACTGCACCGGCTTTACGATCGCGCCCAGACCATGTCCGATGTCAACCTCAAGGGGCAGTTCTTCAAGGTCACCAAAGAGACTGAGCCCAGGCACGACGACGAGGGCGGCATCGAGATGAAGGTCATCCGGCCGGGAGGCTCGCGAATTTCCGTCGAGCAGGCAATCAATGAGGCCAGCGAGGAGAACAGCATGATGTCCATTGACAATGTGAACAGTATCATAGGTGAGTCTATTGATTCCCTGTCCTGA
Organism: Drosophila truncata; assembly: GCA_008042515.1. Taxonomy (NCBI): domain Eukaryota; kingdom Metazoa; phylum Arthropoda; class Insecta; order Diptera; family Drosophilidae; genus Drosophila; species Drosophila truncata. Next base: position 104,033 of record VNJQ01002083.1, read on the forward strand.
TTTGGTCAAAAACATATATCCACTGCCTTCCATAGATCTCAAGGTCGATGTGCATCGTAAAAACAGCTCCGAGTCCATCGAGCTCATGTTCTACGCCCCCTCCATGCTGTCCGGCGGCAGTCAACAGGATCAGCAATCCCTCGCAGGCTCCGCCAGCGTCAGCAAGTCCATACGCAGCACAGGAGCCGTGGGCGGAGGTGGTGCCAACTCAGCCAGCAGTGCTGCCGCGCAGGCGGATCTCTTCAGCAAGTACCTCACCGTCTATCCCGAGCTGGTGGAGGCGCCCGGCAGCAGTGCGGGCAGCGCTGACGGCGGAAGCAGTGGCGGCGACAGCAGATCCGGCCCACAAGCCGCCAATGCAATGACGGGAGTGGGCCCTGTGCAGCATGTAAGAACGGGGCATCTGTCACGCAAGTGTTCTGAGGTATTTAGCCGCCGGCATCGACGACGGCTGGAGCGACAGAGCAGCTTGGACACTGCAGCGGCGACAGCGGCAGCAGCTGCTGGTGGCGAGCATAAATTAATGCGCAATCAGTCGGACACAATTGCCACGGCGGCGCCATCTTTCCTGCACTCCCAGCCGACGAATAAGGCACGCGGCCAGACCAATCCGCGGCAGCACTTTATAGCCAGCACACCATCGGCTACGGGGGCGGGCATGGGAGAGCCGTCCTCCTCCTCCTCCACCGCCGTTGTGGTAATTGCACCCGCCTCGAGTTCCTCAGCGAATCCCGGACGCTCGTCACGCCTGCAACGGCACCGCAGCTCCGAGACGCACGACGAGCGGCTGAAGCATCAGAATCGCGTCGGCCTCTTCCAGCCGATCCTCCATCATCCGCACCAGAGTGCGGCCAGCAGCTTTGGAGCGCTGGCGGTGATCGGAGGCGGCAGCGGCGGCTGTGGTAGTGGCGTTGGCCCCAACGATGTGGAGGACATGGAGCTAGGGCTGGCCAGGAATGCGGGAAGCGGCGGTGTGGCTGATGCCTGCACCCGGGCCCTGCAGTCCTGGATATTAGGTGAGCTAAGCAAAGTCCACAGATCGCGTGGAAGCGCCTTTCTAAAGCCTTTCCTTTGTTTTACCCGCAGATTCCTCGTCGGATGTGTACCTGGAGGACGATAGCTACACCAAATCGGATCTGGGCATCGAGCAGCCGCACCAGCCGGCATTCCGGGCCCAGCATCACCACCATCACCATCACCACCACCACCTGCACCATCATTTGGGCGGCGCCATCATACGCAAGGATCCCACCAGCACCATGTCGGCGCTACAGCTGGCCGGTGGTCCTTCAGGGCTTCAAAGCGCTGGAGGATTGGGTGCCGGTGGCAGTGGCGCTGGCGGAAGTGGAACCGGAACCGGAGCCGGAGCAGGAAGCTCTGCTGCGGGAATGAAGCGACGCAGACATTCCAATGCCACCAGCTACCATAAGCAGGGCAGCTCGGCGGGTCAGGGAATCAAATCGGCCCTGATGGGCGGCAGCAGCAGCGGCGGCGGCGGAGCAGGCGGCGGCACTGCCAGCGGAGGAGGAGGAGGAGGAGGAGGAGGCATAGCGACCGGCAGCGGAGGAGGTACTGGCGGAGTGAGGCGCATTAAAAGCGCTGCCTTGGAAGTGCTCTGTCCCCAGCCGTCGGTCTCCAATCTCAGTCCGCATCCGAATAGCGTGGAGGCCATATCGGGGCAGCAGCAGATGCGGAATCCCCTGCCGCCGCCCAGCAAGAGTTTGGTGCGAAATCAACACCTCAACCTGTATCCGACGCAAGGCTACGGAGATGCCAACAGCTCTGCCGCCGTGGGAGCAGGCAGCAGCGGAGCGCCCAACGCTGGCAGCACCTGTAGCAGCCTTTTCTTTGGCAGCTCCAGTGCCTGTGGCTCCACAACAGCCCTAATAGAGCCTCCCGTGTACCCCATTGTGGAGCATTCGGACGAAAAGGCATCGCACGACGCCTCAGAGCACGACGACATCTGCCTAGGCATCGGCCAGGGCAACCCCGATGATGACGACGAGGTGGACGACGTCCCAATTCGCAGGAGAACGCGGGCGCTGGGCTGCAGTCAGACGCACCACAGCGCGGAGTCCGATGTGGGCGGCATCCTGGCCGACGATGACGACGATGTGTTCAAGGACTTTGACGACAACCTAGAGCACATCCTCAACGAGCTGCAACTGACGCACAGTCAGCTAGACGATGTCCTCAAAACCCGCGACTTACTCCGTCATCCGCATCTCCAGCAGCAGAACAAGGCGACGACTGGATCGGGAACGGGAACGGGATCGGGAAGAGCAGCAGGAGCTGGAGCAGCAGCAGGTGGAGCGGCGAGTGCTGGCAACGATGATGACGATGAGGAGACGGAGGACAACAACACCGGCTCTAGGTCGCCGCTACTCAGCGAACGCAATCGCCAGCAAGCGACGCTGCGGGAAATCCAGGCGGACAAGCAGCTGCGTCAGGAGCTGTCCCACCAATCGGGAGCAGCAATGCCGGTCCCTGCCGTTCCTGCCCCTGCACCCATTCGCAGCGAAGCGGACTCGGGCTGCCCGTCGAGCGACTGCGAGCAGGTGAGCGCCAGCTCCAAAGACCAGCTGCTGGCGGGCATGGAGCCAGAGCACCAGCATCAGCAGCCTCCACCGAGATCCCTGTTGGACGAGGAGCAGCCCTGCACTTCCAAAATGGCAGCCAAGAGCCTGGGAGCCATTCCCAAGGTGGTGAAGTACCGCGAAGTGGACGAACTGCGGCGGCGTAGGCGAGGCGGCTCTCCAGCGGACGCTGGGGATGTCGGCAACGAATTCGCCCTCGTGAAGCAGTCAAAACTGGCCTCGCGCAACTCCTCCTCCTCGAACTCCACGCACAGCATCAGCCTAACGGACAGCCTGACGGCGGACATCCACAAGATGCTCTGGCTGATGCACGGTGGCGCCGTGGACGAGCGAGGCCGCCCCATAGCCGGCATTTCGGCGGACGGCACTCCCATTCCGGCGAGCAGCAGCCTGGTGCCACCGAACATGTCCAATGCCCACTACCAGTTCTACCAGGACGCCATCCAGGCGCTTCAGTGCGCCCATCCCTCCTCCGGCTCCACCGTGGAACACATGACGAACATCGAGCGGGCCCTGGCCCGGGACAAGCTGCGTCTGGACGCCAAGCTGATGTGCGAACAGCTGGCAGCGGCAGCGGAGGCCAATGCCAATGTCAGCGGCCACCGAGGCCCCTCGCTCGCCACCCAGCAGCAGACGCAGCAACAGATTGGCATGCTGATGGGAGGAGGGAGCGGGAACGGAAGGCATGGCTCCTCCGGGGCTCCCTTCTCGTTCCAGGGCCTGTTCAATGTGATCCGCAACGAACGGCAGATGGCGCGTAGTCATCTCGATGCCCTGCAGCAGCTAAGCGATGCAGCCGCAGCCGTGGCGGCAAGCAACAGCGAGGCAGCCTCTGGATCGACCTCAGGCATGGGAATTGGTGGAGCTGGTGGTGCCGGGGGAGTGACCAGCGGTGGAGGCGGCGGCGGCGGAGGAGGAGGAGTGCTGAGCGCTTTGGGACTGGCCAACCATCCTAGCAATCAAATCAGCCAAATAAGCCAGATCTCACAGCCCATGCTGAACGTGGACGGACACTTTGCTCCCTACTGCGACTACTGGAGGCCGGCCTGCCACCTGTCCGCGGCCGAGAAGCCGGCGGCGCCCAAGAGCTTCTACAAGTATCGCTTCAAGTTGTGCGGACAGGAGCATGAGTTCAAGATCGCCATGGACCGCCTGGAGCTGCTCGCCCTCTTCGACCGCGACCTGCACTGGCTGCACGTGCTCCTGGCCAGCCTGCTGTGCACCATGGTGGCCTGCCTGGGCGCTGCTATCCTGCAGCACGATCACTACAAGGATCTGTGCGCCCTGCTCTTTTGCGCGGTGATTGCCGGTGCCCAGTATTCGCTGGTGAAAAGCGTCCAGCCGGACGCAGCATCGCCAGTGCATGGATTCAACAAGACGGTGGCCTACTCTCGGGCCATTTACTTCTGCCTGGGCGGTGGGCTGCTGCTCCTGCTGAAGCGCCTGGACACGGACTACGGCGAGCGGCCGCCGGACCTGGTGGTCTTCTTTGGCATGCGCTACTCCCCCGCCGATGTGGTGGCCCTCCTGCTGCAGGCTCTCTACATTCTGCTGCTCTGCTTCCCCATCATCTTCTCGGTGGGCCTGTGCCCGCAAATAAACACGTTCCTCATGTACCTTCTCGAGCAGATCGACATGCATGTCTTTGGCGGAAATGCGGCCAGCAGTTTGTTGGGTGAGTTCTCTGCTGCTCCTTCGCTTGTAATGCGCTTGGCTAATGCGTCTTCTCTTTCCCCCCGTTAAGGTTCTTTTCTGTGCGTGCTGCGTTCGGTGCTGGCTGTGATGCTGCTTTACGGTCCTCTGTATGGAGCCCTGGACGAACAGCGCGGCACGCAGTACATCCTGTTCTCTATATTCTGCGCCATGCTGGTGCCGCTGGGCTACCACCTGTCCCGCTGTGCCAGCGACTTTAGCCACCTGTGGCGGCTGATAAAGACCTGCATTGTGAGCACCTATCGAGATGACGAAGACGAGGATGACGATCTTAGCCACGTTCAGCCCGAAACTGCACTGCAGCTGGCCACCAGCACGCCCAAGCAGCGACGCCACACGGAGCTGAAAACGCAGACACAGCAGGAGCAGGAGCAAATCGAACTAAGCTCGCTGGAGCATGGATTGGCATCGAACAATGAGGAGCCGCCGGAGGACCAGCTTGAGGCCGAACAGGACTTGGCCCTGGGGCAGAAGCACAGCAAGTCGAAGGCCTCGTCTCTGGGCAGTAGCCAGCAGACGCTGGCCAAGACCACAAGCAGCAGCAAGCGGGCCATCACTGCCTCCAGCTCATACGCCTCCATAGGTGCGGCAGCAGGAGCAGAAGCCACGGTGGAGGTCGAAGAGCAGTCACCGCCAGACATTCTGGCCTACGGGGACCAGCAGCAGGCGGCCAAGATAGACGATGCAGAGGCGGAGGACAGATTGTCCAGCTCATCGGCCACGAATCCAGGCGACATGTCAACCCTTACGGCGGGAGCAGGCACTGCAACAACTGATGCCACGCCCGCCTACCTAGAAGCGGATCCTGGGGAAAACGGAGGCGAAGCACCTGCCGATGATAAGCCACAGAGGGGAAACAACACCGGTAACCAGGGAACGGGCACTGGCACTGGCACTGGCACCACTGAGGTCAGCGACAACAGCAGTGGCACAGGCGGTGCAGGCGCAGCTGGAGGCGGTGGTGGAGGCAATGGAAACCCGAATGCCAATGCAAGCAGCGCTAGCGATTTGCCCGATCCCCTGCCAAGGAAGCTGCAAACCACCGTCACAACACGGCTGAAGAACGACCTGGTGGTGATGACTCTGCTGGCGGTGAGCGTGCTGGGGCTGCACTGCAGCACAGTGTTCACCGCCCTGCAGCCGGACCTTAATGTGGTTTTGTATGTGTTTATCGGCGTGCTGGGTCTGCTGCTGCACTACGCCGTGCCACAAATGCGGAAGCACATGCCGTGGCTGTGCTTTGCCAGGCCGCTGCTGCGCCAGCGGGAGTTTGGCCAGTTTGAAGTGCTCAATGCACCGCAGATCATGTGGTTTGAGAAGCTGTACATATACCTGAGCGTGCTCGAGCGCAACGTGCTCTTCCCGCTGCTGGCCATCTCCTCGCTGACCGCGGACTCGCAGCTGATTGTGGCCAAGTTCGGCCTGCCCTGGGGCACGCTCATCGTGGCCGTTTGCGCCCTGAAGTGTGAGTAGTCTGAGATCCAGAGAACCGGCAGCTTATCCCCATTTATATATCCTTTTCCTTCGCAGTCGTAAGGAACGCCTACTCGGACCCGACCAATCAGTACCTGATCATCATTTTCACGGTGCTCCTGTTCCGCATCGACTTCTCCATGGCCACGGAGACCTTTATCATTGACTACTTCTTCGTGTCGCTGGCCTTCCGCAAATGTTGTGACTTCTTGCTGAAGGTAAGTCTCTCTCTCTGTCTCGCTCGAATTCATGTTTTAACCCGGGAATGCTTTCTCCTGCAGCTGCAATTCATTGTGACGTACATTGCCCCATGGCAGATCACCTGGGGCTCCGCCTTCCACGCCTTCGCCCAGCCTTTCAGCGTGCCCCACTCGGCCATGCTGTTCCTGCAGGCGGGCATCTCCGCCCTGCTCTCCACACCGCTGAATCCCTTCCTCGGCAGCGCCATCTTCCTCACCTCGTACGTGCGTCCGATCAAATTCTGGGAGCGGGACTACAACACGCGACGGATCGACCACTCCAACACGCGGCTGAGCTCGCAGCTGGAGCGTGACCTGGGTGCGGATGACAACAATCTGAATAGCATCTTCTACGAGCATCTTACGCGCTCCTTGCAACACTCGCTGTGCGGCGATCTGCTCATGGGTCGCTGGGGCAACGTCAACCAGGGCGACTGCTTCGGTAGGTCTTTCATTTTTCCATCTGTCCATGTCCAGGTTAATGTAAATGCTCTCCTTCTTCACTTGCAGTGCTCGCCTCCGACGATCTCAACTGTTTGGTCCACATTATCGAGCTGGGCAACGGCCTGTGCACGTTCCAGATGCGCGGCCTGGAGTTTCGCGGCACCTACTGCCAGCAAAGGGAGGTGGAGGCCATCACCGAGGATGTGGAGGACAACGATGGCTGCTGCTGCTGTGATCCCGGCCATTTGCCTCGCCTGCTCAGCGCCAATGCCATGTTCTCCACCCGCTGGCTGGCCTGGCAGGTGGTGGCCGCCCAGTATGTGATCGAGGGTTATTCCATTTCGGACAACCTGGCCAGCGCCACGCTGCAGGTTTTTGAGTACCGCAAGGTGCTCATCACCTACTACATCAAGGTGAGTGAAGCAAGTCTTAGCTTATAAACTCGCATTAACCGCTCTCCTCCTCCTTTTTTTTCCAGAGCATTATCTACTATGTGGTGAGGAATCCCAAATTAGAACAGTGGCTGGCCTCGGGACCCATCCAGGATGCCTTGCAGCACACACTGGGCCGGCAGTTCGTCGACCTGGATCCCATTTTCAACTTTAACCTGGACGAGGACTTTGACTTCCGCGCGGTGGGCATTACGCGCTCCAGCTTCTGTCACGTGTACCTGAAGTGGATCAATTACTGCGTTGATATGCGAAGGGATTCCACAGCATCAGCTTCTGCAGGCGGTGGAGGAGGAGGAGGAGGTGCATCGTCTGCTCCGCCAACAGCAGCTGCTGCTGCTGCTGCTGTGCCGCCGCCGCCGCCAACGCTACAACCGCAGCCGGCGACGCCTGCTCACAATGATTCCAAGAGCACGCCCAATTTATCGGCCCATGGAGGATCAGGTGGACAGACTGGCACAGGCCAGTCCAAATCTCAATCCCAGCAGCAGCTGCGTCGCCCGCCAAAGAGTGTGGCACAGGAGGGTGGCGTCGGAGGTGGCGTCGTAGGCGGCGGCGGCGGCGGAGGCGTGACTGGCGGAGGTGGCACCATTGCTGCCGGCACTGTCGGAGGAGCTGGCACTGTAGCAAACGATCCGCAGCTAAGCAGCTCGCACAGCTTTGCGAACATCTCCCGGCAGACCTCAGAGAGTGCTCCAGGTCTCGGCGGCTATGTAACCTATATGGACCAGAATGTGTTCGTCAAGCTGGCCAAGAGCAGCACGGCCACTGGCGCTGTGACCGGAACGGGAACGGGAACAGCGGGAATGCCGGGCAGCCGCAAGGACAGCCAGGACAAGCCAATGCTTCGCCTGAAGCTGGCCAGCGTGGGCAAGGAGGCGCCTCTGGTCTCGCTCTGCCTTGCCCTGGGCCTGCTGGCCCGTCGATCCTTAGCCACAGCCTCGCACAGCTCGCTGACTGGCGTGGAGTACTTCCTGCACGGCCTGCATGCCCTCTTCAAGGGCGACTTTAGGATCACCTCACCGCGCGACGAGTGGGTCTTCGCCGACATGGAGTTGCTTCACTCGGTGGTGGCACCGGCGGTCAAAATGGCCCTCAAGCTGCAGCAGGATCACATCACGAACCCGGACGAGTTTCTGGATCCCCACGCTCTCTACGAAGCCATCGACAACTGCTCCAAGGAGCTGGTCATCTCGCACGAGGCAGATCCCGTCTGGCGGAGCGCCGTGCTTCGCGGCGCGCCCAACCTGCTGGCCCTGCGACACGTGATGGAGGACGGCTCAGACGAGTATCGCATCATCCGGCTGACAAAGCGCTTCCTCAGCTTCCGGGTGATCAAACTGAACCGCGAGTGCGTCCGCGGCCTGTGGGCCGGGCAGCAGCAGGAGCTCATCTACCTGCGTAACCGCAACCCGGAGCGCGGCAGCATCCAGAACGCCAAGCAGGCGCTGCGGAACATCATCAACTCGAGCTGCGACCAGCCCATCGGCTATCCCATCTACGTGTCGCCCCTGACCACCTCGTACGCGGACACGAATTCCCAGCTCTGCCAGGTGATTGGTGGTGCCATCACGCTCGACACCATCCGGCAGACGGTGCTGGGCTGGTGGCACCGCATCCGTGAGCGCTGTCGCCAGGGCTGCAGTTCGGGCTCGGCGCTGGAGCCGCATCCGGGCTCGGGACCCAACCAGCTCGGTGCCTGCAACTTTGGCAGCGGCGGCAGCGTGGTGGGAGCTGCCTCTACGGCCACAGGAGTGGGCGCCTCGGCGGGCTCCGGCCTGGGAGTGACGGCGCCCGGCACGGCCAGCAGCACAGGCGGCGAGTCCGGCGACCTGGCACCCGTCTTCATCTCGGCGCCGCTCTACAACACCCTCACCGTCAATAGCTACTACAGCGTCCGGCCGGGCAATGTGCCGGGCGCGACCAATCTGGGCGGCAACTATGTGAGCGACAGCCTGGCGGTGGTGCGTGGCGGCCTGGCCGTGATGCCCGTGAAGCCCACATCCACAACGTTGATAGCCGGCCTCCTGAACAGAGAGCGCGATCAGGAGACCTCCTCGGGTTCCGGGCCCAGCGGAGCGGCCAGGGCCACCAGCAGTAGCGGAGTGCGCAGCCGAAGCCAACTGCAGCAGCAGCAGCAGCAGCTGGGCAGCAGTCGGGGAAGGGACCACGAGCGTCGAGCCACGCTGCCCATTGCCAGCGGCGGAACGGGAGGAGGCGGAGGCGGAGGCGGCGTTGAGTCTGCCAAGGAGCTGGTCACGCCCCAGACGCAGGTGGAGCACGAGACGAGTCCGCGCAGCGCCAAACTCTCCTCATCGTCCGGCAGCCTGGGCCTTGGAATGGGCTTAGGCCTGGGCAACATCATCACGACGCCCGGGGACTATCCGCGGAAGACCAAGGGTCCCATCTGCCTTACCTCCGCAACTCTAGGCGGGAGCGGCGGCGGCGACTCGGTCACTTCGGGCTCTGCAGCAACAACAGCAACGACGGGAACAGGAGCAGGAGCTGGCACAGGACCGGGATTGGGACTGGGACTGGGCCTGGGGACGGCCAGCAGCTGGAAGCCGCGCATTGAAATCTTCAAGAAGGTCATCATTGTGGACGACACAGGGGTGAGTAACCATTGAGTGGGGAATCTCCTAGTTAGAAGCACTTCTTAAGCCCGAATTTCCCAACAGATCTACGACTGCCTGGACATCATCGATGCCGTCGTGTGGCCCAGCGAACGGATGCGCAACAACGGCGGCCGACTGTCGTGGAAGGACTGGGAGCCCAGTGCCGGCATGGTCGGCCACGTGGTGCACTGCTGGACGCCCAACCACAAGGACATGCGCTTCCGGTCGCACGTCAACCGTATCGTCTACCTGGTGGAGATCGGTGAGCATTACGTGCCCGTGGAGGAGCTGGGTCTCCGTGAGTACAACCAAATTATGGGCAGTTCCGAGGAGATGGCCAACTCGCGGCGCAGCTCCATCCAACGCGAGTTCCACGAGTACAATATGCAGCTAAAGCTCGCCGGCCTCACGCCCATTATCGGAAGCAGCGGAGGCGGAGGCGGAGGCGGAGGCGGTTCCATAGCCACAGCACAGGGCACAGGAGGCGTTGGGGATAACAGCGGAACCTCAAAATCGCACAAGGCCAAGATCCGAGCGGTGAGCAGCAGCAGCTCCGAGGACGAGGACGAGGACACGCCGGCCACGCGCACCATTCCATTGCCGCCGCTCGACCTGATGAACTTCAACAGGCTGGTGAACATGTGGAAGGTGATAGCGGACAACAATAAGCGCAGCCTCGACGAGGTGGGCGAGTTCTCGCCGGAGCTGCTCCAGAAGCTGGAAGAAGCAGAAGCTGCCTACCGGCAGGAAGAGATGTCCGACGAGGAGACGGCGGAAGCCACAGACACTGTCACAGTCACAGTCACTGCCAACGAAGCTGAAGTGGTGGAGTCCAAGTTGGACCTAGAAAAGGACAAGGAGCCGGATGCGGATGCGGAGACAAATTCCGAAACTGTGTCGCCAACGGAACCCGTAGCTGAGCCAGATCCCGAACCCGAACCGGAACCCGAACCCGAGCCCGTAGACGAGCCCCTAAGCGATTCCCTAAGCGAATCCGCGCCTGGAGTAGAAGAAAACAAAACCCAATCCGCTGAGACTCAATTGCAAGAGGTGACCGTGTCCAAGCCGGAGGAGCAGGCAGCTCCAGCTACACCTCCGCCTAGTCCCGTTCCTGCAGAGCTCGCTTCCAACTCCAGTTCCAAATCGAGTTGCCCCTCTCTGAGCCAAGAAGAGGAGGAGGATGAGGAGGAGGAGGAGAAAGAGACGACTGGAGAAGCAACAGCAGCTAAGACGCCCGAAGAGGATGATGAAGGCGAGGAAACAGAAACGGCAACAGGAACGGGAACGGGAACAACGGTTTAGGCTGACCGTCATTTGCATTTGTTTGCCAAGCAAACACACACACTCCGACGCCTCGACAAGGACACGGGGCCCATGGGACGGGACACACAACCTTGTAATACATATCAGCAAAAGGCAGGCAGGCAGGCATCCCCTGATCCCTGCTTCGGGCTTCCCCACTACAGGACGCACTGTGTGTTCTCGTCCTCCCGTGTTCTTCTCAGTTCCTCCACGGTCCGTGAAAGAAAAAGAAAGCAACAACAAGAAAATGCAAACACTTCCAAGAAATCAAAGTAAAGTTTATAAAACGACTGCGTTTAGGGTATATACATATATCTAGGGATATAGGAACACAAACACACACACACACACACACCTACAATAATAACACTGAGAAGAGAGGCGGCGAGGAAGAGAGAGAATTCAATTTGTTAGTCTTAAGCGGCAGTTAAATAGATCATACTCAGTGCGAATCGAAAGCATATATATTATATATATACATACATATATATATATCCAACCTGCATAATTGTTGTAACTTTGCGCGAATTGTAAAAAAGAATCGGGGGGAAAACCCGAAGCGAAACTCAAAGCTTCTCTCAAGCATTACCTAAACTTCGTTTTCGTTCTCGTTCTTCGTTCTTCGGTCTCTTTCTCCTCTTGCTAGCCAATATATATATATATATATATATATATACAGTACGAACCTAAAACCTATATACAAAGAATTTATATATATATATGTATATCGTAACAGTTAGTTATATACATAGCTTAGATCCTAAAGTTAAAGGTTAATGTTAAACGACGACACACGACACCCACAGAGACACAAAGAATACCAAAATTGATTGTTAAAGCGTAGAGATCCAAGAAAACAAGCGATTTAAGGGGCGATCTTCGGACAGGAAGCAGTTACAAAGAAAACTATAAGATATTACACACGATTCCTAGGTGTAAGCGGTCATGATGGGGGGGGGGGGGGGGAAT